>WBMW01000967.1:1302962-1372804 GCA_013396635.1 Penelope pileata | reverse complement strand
AAATAAGAAATGAGGACATTCTGATACCCTGATGTTTCCTCTGTTCTTTGAGGAAAAGAACATAGTTAAATTGCCTAAAGCAGCGATTAAGACATCAGAGTGTTTTAAAATGCTCATCTGATTCCACCACCAGGGTTTGAACACATTTCGTGATCCTATTTTTTTTACACACAGTAGATGACAAATGATTTTTTTTAAATGGCTTAAAGACCTGTACCCCATGAAGTGCATAAATGGAGATACGCTGTAATTTCAATTAAAAATGTATCTGAAGGATATTTGCCTGGGTTTGAAATAGTGATTTCTGACTTGAAGTCCTATATCCAGGAGTAACTTTCCTTGCCTGGAAGAAGCCATATATTGTACCTTCTTTATTTGAACTTGAGAAGCGTGTTGACATTGTGCTGTCGTTGGGTTTGCTGGGAGGAGGGGGAAGCTTTTGGTGCAACTATCAGAATTGAACCACTGTATGTGGGGATATTGAGATAATCATGTAAAAGGAAAACTGGTTGAATGAGTTTCAAAATGTGTTATTTCTTCATTATTATCTAGCACTTTATAATTAACTGTTCTTTTTTTATTATTTCAGGAAGCTGCCACTTTTGCTAGAGAGCAAGGCTTTGAGGTGAGTTAACCCACAATTGCACACTAAACAGATCCTAAAGGTTTTTTTCGTGCTGATAATGAAGTTCTTTTGGACAATGATTGATGTGCTATTATACTCTCCAAGCCTCGCAGCGGTTGCCATGGAAACTTGGCAGTCGTCATGGTTTCTTTGTTCTGCCAGCTCAGTGTTATGACGCACTCTGCTAGGTCTGCACCCAACATCGCCTACAGATGTTATTTATTGAATTTTGAAAAGCCTCTTGGGAAGCCGAGAGGTTGGGCACGGTTTCAAGCTGCCTCTGCAGATATGGGACCTGTCAGTTTGTTCAGTTAAAAAGCTACCTCATTAGCTGCATTACACTCCATAAGGATCCGCTGCTAAAGCAGTGGTGAGGCAAGACTAAATAGAGAAATATAACACCGCTTAAAGAACTTAAACCCTGCCATATGCGGATTATCATTATGCAAATGAATTGCAGAAAGGTTATATATAAAATTGGTAGGTACTGATTAATGTAAACCGTGCTTCTTTTTGAAGGGGTAGTGTGGAATTTCTGTTTCAAAACAGATTCAAGTTGGTGCTTTCCATCTGTGCTCTAAAATGCACAATCCCCTATGTTCTAGAAGTAAACACTGCTGATTTTACAGTGATTCTCAGAGCTTCTGATTTCATCTTCCTGAGGTATCTAAGCCTTTTTATAGTCCCTCTCATTGGCTACATTCAGATAACTTAATCTGGAGAGCTATCAGCTATTGGTCTCTGATGCTGAATTCAAACAGGCAGGTTTTAAATACTATAATTAATGTGACAACAGTTGTACTAATTTCACAGATAGTAAGCAATCTCACTGAAATCTAAATTGCAGAACCGAACGCATGGAAATCCTTTTACTTGTTTTTTCGCTGGAATAAGACCCACCTTAATTGATTTGTTTGCAATGTGGAAGAATAGATGGGAGTTTGACTGCTCAACACCCATTTTGCATGAATAATAGAAGCCGCGCGATTCAAACTGCGGCACTTTAAGAACATGCCACTTTGTGTGGGGATGGCTGCGTAGGAAAAAAAAAAAAAGGGGGGGGGAGAGACTGGCAGCTTTTGTTCTGCAATTTAGATCTCTTTAGAGCCATACACCAGCAGGTACATCAATGCCATCAGTGTTTTAGATATTAAAACTGTGGGCTGGCCCATTTCATTTTATGTTTCCTAAATTCATGTGGCTGCTTTGTAGAAATCCAGACGTTTTATCACTGTCAATTTTCATTTGTATAATCTGTATTGTTAGCATAAAAATACGCTTTCAATTTATTCTATCAAATGAATGAATTTCACAGATGCCTCCAAATATATTATGAAGCATAACAAATTATTGGTACCCTCTGGTAGCTAGACAATAAAAAAGAAAGGAAGTAGTGTATTAAGTCTACCCATTCTATATTTTTATTGCCCCCTTGAGCTAAAGACTTTGAATGTGCCTGGTTTAAATTCAGTTCTAGTGACAAACTGCAGTTGCTGGTGTCTGCTAACTACCACCATATTAACCTTTCCATTAGTGCTTGCTTAGAGATTCTAGCACGGTTCCTTCTGAACATCCTAAATCTGCCACATTTGATTACAGCATATCAGTAAAGTGCACAATGATTATGATCTTATCTCTTATTACCCCCTTGCTTGGCAACAACTCACACGTCAAGTTTCCTGACAAAAATTTGATAAGTGTCCGCAATCTTGTTTTCCCATTGTGCTGTGGAGGCAAAAAACAAAAAAAATTGCCATTACTAAGGAAGTATCTTAGGGAAAACTTAAATAGCTTCATTTAGCCCTTCAGTTAAGAAAGGAAAAATTTCCAGCAGGTCTCAAAATATCGTAAAATTGATTCTGCAATTTATATTGAGAAAGCGTGGCAAGGTAAAGTAAAGGACTGGAGTGACCGGAGAAAAAATCAGGAGAATATTTACAACAAAAGCAATGAAAAGGTGCTGTTACCTGAATTTGAACTGCAGCCTGGAAAGAATTTTATTTTTTAACGAAAAGAAAAAATCAATTCATCAGAAGTCTTTATCATTGAAGATCAGTTGTGACTAGTTTTATTATCATCTCCATTTCTGTCTTGCAGTTACTTCCACAGTTTATGTGACTAAATTCATCTCATAAATGTGGATTAAGTAAAATGAAATGAATGGAGCAGGACTCTAAGGAGTAGGAGTAGCTGCCATGAAAATAATTTGTCATGTTAGAGAAGGAGCTTTCCTCTCAAGTACCTATTGATTGGGGAACCAAATCAGACAGTTTTGGTTCCCTGGCCAAAATTTAGGTCTTACAGCCAATGAGGTCCATTGCAGAGATCCTCTGTAGTCAGTGGATTTATGCTTGTTCAGTTCATGGCTGCGATGGTCCCAGCTTTTGTTTGTCTGTTGTTGAAGACAAGGGTCAGAGCTGTTCAACTAGCAGTTTTGACTGTATGGTGTTTTTATATACCTCTCTCTGAGGTGCGAATATCAGAAGTACTTTTCCTTCATTCCACTTTCTTGCTGCAATGTATGCTTCATGCGAGGCTTTTCAGGTGCAGCATCCTTAGACAAATCTTTCATATGTGATATTTTCATGTCCACTTTGTTAAATCAGACTCAAGTGTATTCTGAGATACACACGAGTATCCTGTGGGTTTGGGGCACCTTACAGAGGCTTTAGGTCCACAAACCATTACAGTCCTACCATCCAGCCATGTCTGTATATACAGGATAAATTGAGTCAATGAAAAATAAATATTATTCATTATAGCTATTTGACAGTATTATGTATACACTGAGCAGAAGTAGGAGATGACAACATTTCATACTGCTTGCCTGACAGTGAAATGAGGGACACAGTACTGCTGCAATCCTAAGCTGTAAATATTCACTTACTGTAAATATTCACTAAAATGCCACGGTTGTACCTTCAAAATATAACATCGTGGTAAGGCAGATGTGTACTGGAAAAGTTTAAGCCTCCCAACAGCGAGATCCCTCTTCTTCCACTGTATAAACTCCATTTTATTCTCTTTCTTAGAAAAATTTCAGTATGGAAAGTGATTTTGGCTAAAAGTGGCAAACTTAATTCTTAGAAGATGATACTCAGTTATGTCAAAAGTCTGCACACACAGACACACAAGACTCCAAACCAATCTGTTTTGAAATGTTTATGTTTTATGAAATTCTTTCTACTAAATACCTTTTTCCACTGTTACATGCATATTATATATTTGTTTCTTCCGAAAAACATATGTGCATTTTGCTTTCTTTTACTACCTACTCTATTTCACCCACGACCATCATTCTTCACTACTATTTTTCCTTCGGGCCCTCTTCCCCTCATATGAATTTATCTTTGTTCTTCCTCAAACTGAAGAAATCATCTCTTGATCATATAATTTTCTCCCATTATAACTTCCTAGTTTCCTTTTAAAATTTAAAGTACATGTAAATACATTACACAAATATCTTCAAGCTCTTTGATATCTTTTCTTGCTTTGCTCCACTGTAAATGTGCTTGGTAAAGCCATTAGGAGTTGCTTCCTCCTTAGCAAAAACTAAACCCTTCTCTCTCGGTATCCATGATTGCAGTTTTATTTCTTGGATCTCTTAATTGTCAAGGCCTGAAGTAATTCAGAATGTAGGTGAACCTTCAGAAACCTACAAATTACCAAGTTGGAGGGCTGTAATTCTCCACTCGTGCCCTATCCAACAGCTTGTGCTACCAACTGATACCCTCTACTCACAAATCTCCTCTTAAGGCTTTTGAAAACAAAAGAACAGCAATTGCTGTTTTTTTCTTTGTCATCTTTAAGGGGCTCCTTGCCTTCTGAGAATTAGAGGTAAGCTGGTCTCTGCTCGCTCTCCTCCATCTACTGAGGGGCTAAAGGTTTTTCTCTGTCTTCTCCGGCAGTAGAAGTTGCCTCTTGAAAGCTCGTGATAAGAGTCTAAGCGGGAGGAAGGATGAAATAACACAAATGAGAGTATGCAAGGAGATTGAAAGTATGAGAGAATTCAAAACAGAGTTAAAGAGAGCAGTAAGGGGAAATTATTTTAGTATTTGGCAAATGTGTATTAATCAATATGGGCTCCCTGACTACCAGAGAGGAAAGAAATTAGAGAGGCTAGAACTACTGCAAAGGAACTAGATAATTTTCACTTAAGGGGATATTGAGAAGTGCATAGCCCAGACTTGTTCTCTGTCCATAGTAAAGGTGAAGTGCTGTCGGTGGTTTGATCAACAAGATTGCTGGAAAGCAGCAAGTAACTGGATAGCACGTAGATTATAGTTCTTAATGTATTTAACTGAGCTGCTGATGAAAAACAAGCACTCTTGTTAAAATCGGCAGCTACAGTCAAAACTGCATGTGCTGTACCTGCTTTTAGAAACAACAGTATATTCTGATTTTGGAAGGCAAAAATCAATTTATTAATGTAAATTAATTGTAACAACTGTGGTAAATGACTTGGAACCACTCTGGACAGCTTTATAAATGAACTCTATTAATTGTGTAATTGTGTTAAAAATAAGTTGGGTTTCGTAATGAACAGGACACTAAGAAATGCAGAAAGTATTGTTATGTTTTCATATTATATTCAACAGTAGGCCCTCACCAAATCTGCTGTGTTTCTCTGTGGTTGCGTGTACATAAGTGCAAACTGGAAAAAGTAGTGTGATGTTATTTAACACAGATAGGGATAAAATGTAGCACAATAAGTAACACAGAGAATAATCCTAGTCTTTCTTAATTTTCCTGCTGTTTCAAAAATAAAGGAAAAGTTATATGTAATAGCAAGAAATAGATTTTCATACGCCAAATTGAATTTGTGGAAGTTACTGACTCAATAAATTTAAGAACAAAAGCTTGCCACAGAGTGTTATAGCAGGATTTGATGCTTATACTAATAACAGGAATACTTATATTTAGATTAGATTGAAAACTTAATAAATTAGAAGTTGAAATCCTTGTGTTTCAAATCACAGGGCAACTGAGATATGGGAACAGGAAGAATAATTTTCTAACAACAAGTAGTGCTGTTATTGGGTTTCTCACATCAAGTAAAATGTTTCAGACTTGTTGCTGTCAAAGACATTGGGTGGATCCCTGGTTTGGTTCATTAAGCCAAGTTCGGTTCCTAGCTTCATGCATGGTGGTGTACAAAGTCCATTTAAAGCAAAGATTCTTGAAATGTTTGCAGCTTTGCCTCACTTCACAATATTGTGTGATGTTCTGTGCCCCACTGAATAGCTTCCACATTTTTCTTCCCTACATCTCAGTGATTCAGAGAGACAGTGAGCACACAGCATGTCCGTGTGGGCTCCACGCCTTCGAAGGTGCTGCAGAGTGCAATGGGTTTACGTGTTGAGATCAGTTGCTGTAGGGGAGTTCAAGAAACAATGTTTGTAATCCTGCTGAAATCAGAGGGATTATAGTACTACAAACCTGACTAAATTGAATGAAAATCAGGCTCAGAGTTTATCCAAAGTATTCTCTTACCAATTTTATTTTTAATTTTATGGTAGGTAAGGTTAGAATCCAGTCAGCAGCAGAGAAACCCACTAATTGCTCATTAGGAAATGCTCTGTAATTCCTTTGTTAGCTTTGCAGTTTTGCAGCAATTGGAATAGCTGAACTATCATTACCAAGATTAAAAACAATGGTCTCATAGTACTACATAAACCCTTAGGAGAAGGAAGTGTTCCTCCATTTAAAAATCTTCCTCTACTGACAATAAAGTCTATTTTATACTAGCCATAAGAAAATAGGTTTTTGATCTGCTAATAAAGTTCTAATCTTTCTTGTCTAATATGCTGGTTACAAGAATTTTCTTTCTCTCTATTAATAGACTGAAGACATTAAAGAGATAGCACGGAAGGCACAAGCCCTGCCAAAGGTGAACGCTAAAAGGCAACGAATTGTAATCTTTACCCAGGGGAAGGATGACACTGTAATGGCTACAGGTATATTTTTCAAATCTCTGTTGTTGCTCAGTAAATATTCCAGTAAAGCGATTACGGGTTCTGGTTTTACAAATGATAACTGTTAAATGGTAGGCAGAGCATTTGCCTTTTGATGTTAGTGTTTCTCATCTCTGTTATGCTTTTAATTGTTTTAAGATTCTGAATTTGAGAAGTTAATATTTCCACAGGAATGCCTGAGAATTTGGTTCTGAACATCTGAAGTTCTTTTTTATAACATAGATCTAAAATATTGACCCAGTTGGTTATGCTCAGATTTTATGACTTGAGATTTTATCTGTGTAGCCATCTTTGCTGCAAACAAGAACACGCTATGCCTGCTGAGAACAGCTGTGCGACAGTATAGTATATTTAAACATTTGTGAAAAGGAGGAAGTGAAATCCAGTACTAAGTGAATTTCCAGGCTTTTTTGCTTTGAGCAGAAAGTCTCACTTCAAGCTTTTCTCAGCTGTCTGCTCTTCTATTCTCAAAGGAATATGTGGGAAAAAGGTGTTCTAGCAGGGATACAAGTAGTCTGTGCTGTCTGAATAGATGATGTACGACACACAGATTTAAGCATTATAAACATGACTGCCTACCTTTTGACAGTCTCTTTAATTTTGTCCACCTATGCTTCTAGACTAAATAAAGCTATTAAAAACATGTGCTGTGGCAAGCCATTGTAGTCATTCATTCCTGCACAAGGTAAGTTATTAGTCAAGGCTGAATTCCTCTTTTGGAAATCAAGTGAATTTGAGAAGGCTTTACAGCTGAGGTACCAGTGCTTACTAATATCACTAATGTGATATTTTTTTAATCAGAATTTGCTTCAGACGGTGGCTGCAAAGCACCAAGTAGGTATGTCACCGGTATATAGATCATTCTTAGGAGCAGTTAGAATGATTTCTTCAATAGTTTGCTCCTTCCTGTATTCTGTTAGCTACACACTGATTTAAAGGATATAGAAAGCAATCACTGAGAATTGTGTATGTGTATCTCACTGAATAATGATGAAAGCATTGCTTCCAGAAAGTTACTGCATTATGTGAGTGGCCCATATGGAGGCACTCCAGTGGAGTATTGTACAGTTGGCTGAGAAGTAGCAGTGTAAAAATGTTTTTATACATGAGCTAGTAATAGCGGTAGTAAACCTAAATCTTATATGTAACCCTCCTGTGCTCTTATTTAATTTTCACTGTGTACTTATTTTATTCTTCAAACTGGAGTTGTTAACAAATCCATTAATCCCTTCTTTGATATTTTTACAACTGGGAGCTTATTTGAGGACTGACACTTGCTAATCTTAGCTGTTTGTTTGCTATGAAATGAACTTAAATTAGAGAATGCACTTTATATGCATGATAAATGCAAGATGGATAGAGAGTGTATGCAATGGTGTCAGCTACAAAAGCAAACATGATAAATGTTAAGGCAGTTTTGAGCCGTGGGATAAGCTATTCAGCGCACAAGCATAGCTGAATCTCTTTGCTATGTTGTTATTCATGGCAGCCAAATAAATGTCAATAATAAAAGAGAATTAAAGATTTTCATTTCCCAGAGGCAGTCCTCTAATACAGCTTGATCTTTCATTTCATTTGTAATTCGTTCTCATGTCAGGATGCAATCATTCGCCAGGCTCTGTGTGTCATGTTAAGTCATTTAATAATGATTAAGAACATAAAAATGTTTGGCCTGTGGGGCAATTCTCAAAAGGGATACCAATTTGTTATTGTTTTCCCCCTTTTTCCATCCTTTGGTGTGGATCATCTTTTTCCCACCTCTCCACATTAAGATAATAATGAAAGGAGGAAAACGTGTCCCTTAATTTAGCATATGATGATACCTCAGAATGGCATGGAGTACTGTTAACACACTTATTTCAACACTAATTAGGTCTAGTAGTGCTTTGAAACCTGCAGTGGAAAGTGTAAAATGCTTCTAAATGATCTTTGGAAGACCTGCTATATTTCAGAGTTGATGTCAGTATAAAATTCATTTCCTCTTTCTGATGCACAGGAAAAGAGTAAGTTTTTGAAAAAGCAAGCTGCGTACAGTTGTTTACCCTGCCTTCCTAAGGAAAATCTATATTCTTAAAGAGTTTGTGCCTACGTTAAGCTAGTATTTGCGAAGTAGTAAGTCAGCTATGGATTTAGACTTGCTGGACCTTCTGCTTTCTATTTCATCCAAGTCAATAATAATAATATGAACACTGTTCCAGGACGTTTGTTAGTTGAAAGATGTTTCTGTCAGTAGTGACTTAATCAGAGAGAATCAGTATCCGGGTAAAGGACTCTACTGTTTCTTTGATCCCACGGCCGCCATTAACTGTTCTTCATCTACTGTTGGGCAGATCCCATGTTTCTGTGTTCTCTGTTTATGTCCTCTAGATGAAGCTGGAGCTTATAGGTGTGAAAGTAAAAGTCTCCAAGGCGAATTTAGCCTTTGTTTTCCCCATATAAAGCTCTCTGGCAGCAATGTGGAAAGTTCTCTGGCTTTATTGTGAGCCTTGGGAGCAGAAGCGGGTGCCTTGGACTGGACTGCTCTGTGGAGAGACACATGGACACCTCCCCATTCTTGCCCATCTCAGCTCAGACAAAGCATGATGAGAAAGACAACACTGTGGCTACAAAAGCATCCTTAACAGACATCCATTTCCTCAGTTAAATACAGCCTCTGCCTACTGTTCTGGACAAGGCAGCCCTGGGGCTGAGTTGAGAGGGACTGGGTTACAAGAGTAGGAGTTCACCTCTTTGGTGGGTTAGGTGTAAATTGAGAGGGGGATCAGAGAATGGAAATAATGAGAAAATATAGTTTGGTGCAACTTTGGCTGGAAGGAGGAGAAAAGAGAAAGATAAAAGGGATTGTTGCAGACTGCCAGAGAACAGAAGTATCAACAAGTATTTGAGGAGTAGAGCATTGGCAGGGGTGTGCAGATTGTTACCAAAGGAAAAGAAAGATTGACCAAAAAGTTCAGAGAAAATAGTTTTGATAGACTGGACAGCTAAATAGCCCAATTCCTCCAGCAATCTGTCCCAGCCCTACATCAAGGATGTTTAATCAGTTTGTGAATTGCTGTGGTTCACCCAACATTATTTTAATGCCCACCGAAAGCATTGATGGCTCACCTCAAAGAGACCATGACCTGTAGCCACTCAGGCACTGATTGACAAGAGACTTAGAGGTCCATGCAGCTGGAGCAGATCATGAAAATGGTGAGAAGCAGTATCAGCCGTCCCAGTCTAAGCCATTCCCATTTGTCAGTCCAAATTCCTAATCTGTCTGAATTATTTGTGTTTTCAGAGGAAAAAAATCTCTCTCTTTATCATAGAGCACATTGGGTCTTTCTACTGTCTGTTCTTATCTCCTCCATCACAGTACTCCAGCCCCAAGGCTCCTTTCCTCTCCCCTTCCTTCCTGTTCTCTGTCAGTAGGAATAATTGCAAGAAAGAGGCAAGCTCAAATTCAAGCTGAGTGTGATCAGTATGTTTTATAGGAAAGGAGTGTTTGGGATTGGCACACAGGCACTGTGGTAGATGTAATGTTGACTAAATTAACTGTCAGCTTCTAGTAAGACTCCTGGGAGCATGTGATCATTGTCTGAAGTTCTCCTCTTCGTGTCATTTGGGTGCATTTTCCTCTGATATCAAATTTTATCTTTTTACTGAAGAATTTGAAGGCAGTGCAGCTTCTTAGTGACTGTAAGAACTATCAAATGACAAAAATGTTTTAACTGTCTCTAACATCAATCCCCAAAATGACTAAATTTCAACATAACTCTCCTGGAAAAAAAAAGGTAACCTGAGGGAGACACCTGTGATGAAACCTTGCAGTATGGATTACTGTGGTTTGGGAAAGATACTAGTAACTGAAAATAGGACCAATGGACTTGCCTACCTGGGAAAGTTTATTTGAGGAACATTGGCTAATGCCTTGTGTGGATGCTCTTTGACAGTAGTGGGAATTACTTGGCTCTCCAGACTCTATTCCCACTACTACAACCTTGTTCCATCATATCCCCCTTCCCAGCTCTGAGATTCTGGGTTTGACTCCAGGTTCCCAGGTTGGTGGAATACATTCATTTCATGTTTCAATACTTTTTGCTGTAACCACAAAAAATACATATGCAGGGAAAGAGGGGGAAGGGTTAATGAACACATCCAATCCCCTGATTTCAGCAGCTGGGACTTCTAATTTACACACCAAAAATCACAAGCTCTGACAACAACATATATGTCCTATCTTTGTGTGGTATAACATTTGTCAGAATCAGGGAAAACTTTCCTTTTTTACAGAGCTGCTCATAATATTTTTAAACAAATTACTTTTATTCAGATACATTTTTATGACTGGTCTTGGCCCAAAGGGAAATCTTTGAAAAGTCTGAGCAAAATCAGTTCGGCAATGGAGAAACATACTTTTATATTGAAATATTTGCATAATTCAAAAACAGCTGAAGCTACAAACTTTAAACTTAGCTTGTTTTATAGCTTTAATAGAGGAAAGAAAAACAGACCAAATTTAAAGAAAATCACTTCAGCATTTTTCAAGTTATGAATGATGAAATCTGGCATGTTCAGGCCTGAACATAGAATTTTCCATTCTTTTTTCCCCCAATGTTTGCAAGACCACCTCTGCTAAGGGCACATTTGTAATAAGCTCATTTGTTAGAATGCAGTAGTGGTAAAGAAATGAATTTTTAAGGATTCGAGCACTGAAACCACTTGAGCTAGGGTTTGCTGTGTTAATGACACCACTTATGTCTTCTTCAGTTTGTCAATACATGGCTTGAGAGTGTTTTGGGAAATGTATTAACTTTGCAGTGAGTGTGGTAGAATGAGAAAGGACCCCCTTAAAAATCCCTTAGTGAACCTAACACATAGTACATACTGAAATAGTTTTGTGAACTTCTACTTGTTATTACTATGTGTCATTTAACCAATTCCATAAATTACACAGCATGTGCAGTATGGCCAAATTAACGTGGCAATAAAACTTGCAACATTACCAAGTTTTAGAGCCCGCTACCAAGCTTTTGATGTTGGAGTAATACTGGGGATTTGCCTCTACCTGTTATCTGAAACAGGATACTGAGCTAAATGGATGTTGGTGTAACCCATTGCAACCATTCTTAAGGTAATATATGCACATATTTCACAAACTAAAAACTTAGATGTGTTTGAATAGAACCAAAACCTGATCTAAATGAATGTAGCAACAGAAGTATGGAGTGTGTGTGTGATGAAGCTTCTTGTTGTAAGGATATGTTAAATATTCTTAAAGGAGAGTTTTTAAACTGCTTTGTTTAAAAGAGTTGTCAAAATTTAGGAAGCTAGAGTTTTTAAGAACTGTTCTTAAATCATAGTGATATGATGCTCTGATTCTTTTTGGGGAATAAAAATGGCTGATGTTCAAGCATGTAACAGTGTAAACAGAGGTCAGTGGGTTTTCTTTGTCAGGTTGTGCTGTAATCATAGGCCAGCATGTTACCTTGTAAGCTTATCTATAAAACACAGAAGTATTTATTACTATTGACACTGCTGACATTTTAGGGTGGGCCTATTTGCAGCTCCTCTTTCTGCAAATTACTCAGTATTGCTTGTTAGCCTATAAGAAGCAAGAAAAAGTACATTTGTCCCTTAGTTCTCCTGGCTTTCATTCCCAGCCTTCCAGACAGGAAAAATCTCAACTAGCTCTTTTTATCAGACAGCTTTCCTATGCATTTACACAAATAAAAGTTGTGTCTTGTATCTGCAGTTGGGTTATGTTACAGTGTGTTCTCTTTTTCACAGGATTTCAGAGTTTCACTATTCCATGTCCTGTCATATTCACAAATGTAAAGTAAAAGTTAAATACCAAAAATGCATGTAGAAAAAGATTTTGCTCTGCTAATGGCAGAACAAATGAGCCAGAAATCCCAACACAATTATTTTTAGGTTAGTTGTGACTTAGGAAACCACAAAATCTAAATAAATAATGAACGTTTGTTGATAGGGACTAATGAATAGCAAAGCTTGGTAATACCTTTTGTAACTGAGACCATTCATGATTTCATGCTGTGTGGGAGAGGAGGTCTGAGCATTTTATTAGACAGCTGAAACATGCTATTAAAACCTAACTTCCTGGACACCTATATCTTAACTGGAATCAAAGGTCAACTATTGCATCTCAAAGACTGTATATACCTGTATATGCATATGCATATATGTAAATATAGATATGTATGTAAGTAAGTAATATGCGTGTTTCAGTAATTATGTACAAATTTAAATAAAAGAATATCTGTTCTAGTCTAACCTCATAACACACCAATTTAACCCAGCAATTAAGAGTAAAGTTGGGGAATCCCATTTCTTGTATAATCACTAGCAATAAGAAATTTTTGAGGCAAAACTGTACCTTTCCTTAAACACAGTGTAAATTTCAGGTGCTACAATTAATTTACATTCTGGCATTCCAAGGAAAAGTTACCTCTTTAAGCTGTGATAACCATGTGCTTTTTGAAGGGCAGTAAGTATGGGCCCCTATCCCGTGCCTTAGGTCTTGGCAGTGTTTCCTGTTACACTGAAGAATTTCTGTATTTGTTTCTCAAATACAAATATGTAGATCTAGGAAGTCAATTTTTGTACTGTAAGTCTAAAAGGAATTCTTGGATGTATAACTGTTAATACACAGCTCCACTGGTTGTGTAACGGGAATTATGTGGTGCTTGGGTGGCAATATAGTGGAAGAGGAAAGCAGGACCGAGTCAGCCCGAAGGTCTATCTAACCTAGTATCTGCAACAGTGTATAGTAGTGGGTGCTTGTAAAAACTATTTGTGTGGATTCAACCACTGAAGAATATTATTGGTTTTCTCCTGCTTCTTGTATTGCAATGGCCAGTCAGTAATCATTCCATATACAACAAACTCTGCAGAATTCTTACTAATTTTCCCTTCACCAGTCTTGTTTACAGTCTTTCTATTTTGTTTACTTGGTCTTTGTTTGCTCTGTAATTCTGACACCCTTGCCAGTCTTCCCTACACTTTTTCTCCATTCTGCTGTACACATTATAAGGGGGGCACTAGAATGTTCAACATGCCTGAGAAGTCTACAAAGCGATGTAATGTTTTTCTCTCCTTTTGTTCTTCTTTCCTCTCTTAATAGTTTCCAACATCATATTTGCTCTTGCCATTGATGATTGATTTGACATTTTCATTGTTGTAACTTCATGTTTTTATAGTATAGTAATAGGTGGTTTAAAGCCCATCATTGTGTATTTAAAGCTAGAATTTTTCTTCATATCGCACCCTTTTAATAAAGATTGACAAATAATTTTGTAGGCCAGTAATGTGGGATGCTTTTGCAATCCTTCACACTCAACTTTTGATTTTACTACCCCAAATGAGTTTTAATGTATCCCAACAAGATGGCGCAGAGAGTGTGGAGACAGAACCATAAGTACGTTACCACAAAATGAATGATCTTTTTGACATTGTATATTATGAAAGCCAGCAGTTGTATTGTGGAACTATATTGAAATAATGGTGAGACTGCAAAATCAGTCATCCAGCACTTGGGAAGCACTGGAACTAACGACAGCCTTCCAAACTGCATTTGTGCTTCTTGGTGGACGTGTAATTGATGCAGCTTTGTTGAGTTCATCCCCTATTTCCTGAAAATGACACCTCCATGTACACCAAACATGAAATTCTGGTGACTTCTAGTTTTTCAGCACTGTTTTTGCAGCTACAATGTTAAGAAAATTTAAAACTATGGTACCATATTTCATATAAAATAATCGTCTTAAAAACTTCTGAAGTTCAACTTTGTTTCAAGCTCAGCACTTTCCTTTTCTGTACACACATTCTGTGTTGTTCCCATATCCTGTGTTGCGTGCTACCCATTCCTCCTTTAAAACATATGGTTTAATGAACTGAAATCTGAAACCCATGGTTTAAAGGGTTGCAGTGCATAGGCTTCTCCCCTCCTGACACTTGCGTTCAAATCATGCTAATAGAGTGGCTGTTTTATGTAATCAGCCAAATAATTAGTTTTTCACCATACATTCAACTAGCTCTAAGAAATGTATTTTCGCTTTCCCTGATTTGGTGCGATTATCTTTTTCGTGGTAAGAAATTAAATGTATACCTTGCTCAGCAGGTTTCATAGTAGATCAATAATTTGTTGGCTTAGCTTTTTTTTTTTTCCTGTGGAGATGGGGGAAGATCAATGCCTATAGTGCCCTAGGTCGTGATCAATACTTTTAATAAAACTTCCTTCTTTTCTTTTCCTTTTTATTTATTTATTTATTTATTTTTACCTTTTTACAGTTTTGTTTTTATTAATGAGCTTTTCCTTTAGTTTCAGATCATTAATGGTTTTCAGATAATGTCATACTGCCCAAGGTCAAGACCAGTTTGAACTTAAAACTCTACTTATCAGTGATTAAATCTATTGGATGGGCTTAGATGTGTTAGAAGACATAAGAGTTTGAAGTACTGCTTTGTAGGGACTCAAGTTAAAAGAAAACAAAACCTCAACCTTTTGGGAGGACTACACATTAAAGCTTTTTTTCATTTCCTTTTTAAACAAATAAGTTGTCTTATTTATGGATCTCATCTTGGCCTTAATATCACAGGTAACTACTGTGACCTTGTCTGCTCCTCAATTAAAGTTGTTAAACGTTCCATGTTCAGTTTTATAACATTATATTGCTCATTTTGCAGCATGAGTTTGAAATAAGATAACATATCTTTTGCTCATTGCTGATAATCCAAACGGGAAGCTAGTAACTTATCAAAGTATGTGTTACCAGCTGGAGTGCTTGTAGAGAATATGATGTTATTGTCTCTCGGGCTCAGCACACTGTCTTTTGAAATCAATGGAAAGATCTCATTAACTTCATTGGATATTGATTATGGCCATGGAGAACCTAAAACACTCATGAATATAAATAGTTTATACGGATCCATGTGTCTTTTTGTGTGTTGTACCTTGTCTGCAATCTCTTGATTCAGTTTTTGTAGTCTACCTAGAGGTTATACAAAAAAAGAATTGTATGTATGCCTAGAGATTTTATAACACATTTTACCTTAAGGTGTCTTCTTTGCTGTCTGTTAGAAATGAGGTGCATAAAAAACTGGACCCTTTGACCGCTGGCAGCTAGACAGAACATCTTCTGTAGAAGGTCTTTTTTTTCTGTTATTTTGGCAGTTCTAGCCTTTATTTTTTTGTTAGGCAGCAGTTCACTTCATAGCAAATCATCACAGAGGAGTTTTAACAGCAGAATCTTCACTCAGAAGCTGCCCTACAGACTCTGATAGCCTATCATCTTTAATTTAGAGATTTTATTTCTCATCTTGTGATTACAGTTGAATGAACATTGTAGAAAAGTTT
This sequence comes from Penelope pileata, assembly GCA_013396635.1. NCBI lineage: Eukaryota > Metazoa > Chordata > Aves > Galliformes > Cracidae > Penelope > Penelope pileata. The sequence continues at coordinate 1,356,849 of WBMW01000967.1, read as the reverse complement.
AAATTGTAGCTATCCATGGCATGCTTTGGCCATAAATGATGGAACTTATGTTTTCAAGCCTCTAATCTTCACCAGCTCAAATAGTCACTGTAAAATAATTGTATAGAATGGAAGGAGAGTAAAATGTGGGTATGTATGGTGACCCGGGAAGGAAATTAACTGCAGGAACTGACCCTTTGATTAGAAATTTCTCTGCTGTAGCATCCAGACTCAGGCAACAGAAGCTGTGGTAAATAGTAGTTGATGGAAGACGAATTCTTATCTCCAGGAGATGGAGAGCAGCGGCACTGGCTAGCGGGAATAGTGGACAAAGGGGAGTTGATGTGTCCTGCTTCACCTGACTTCAGGGATTTAGTGTGTTTTGTGTAAGGCAACAAAACGTTTAGAGCTAGCGCTGGGGGCAGGAGGAGAGGGAGAACATTGGAGTTCTTCAAAATGGTTAACTGTCTGAAAGTGGAATTGTGAGGTTTTATGATCAGCTTAGCTCGATGATTTCCACAGCAGGTTTTACAGGTAAAGCAAAGTGAGAATGGTTTAAATGCTGTATCAGAAAAGTAAAATATTACTCATACACCAGTGACCTAGCCTTGACACACCTGAGCATAACACCGGTTATGAAGTGGCCGTTTAGACATAAACCTCCAACATCACAAAAATCAAGTTTGTGTACTTGATCCTATTTGAATGAAAGCAGGCTCCAGCTTACTTTCGCCCAAGCTATTTTCTCTATTACAAGTACAAAAAGCCAGTAACATAAGCAGACCTGACTTGAAGTACGTACAGACAGCAGATTCAGTAACTACAGCAAAGATGAATGATTTTTATATTGTTAGGTTTTGGCTTTACCTACAAAATGACATTTTGTTTCTTTAAAAAGAGTGCAAACACTCATCAGAAACCAGATTTAGAGTTTGGAAGGTGACTTCCCCAGATTTTGTTTGCTGTCCTGTGCTGCCCTGGCCCCCCCCCGCCCCTGGTAATCCATCCTGATTCCTGCAGTCAAAACTAAATCAGAGAGGAGTCTGTGGAACCAAATATTTATATCCCTTGTAATCTGACACTGTGATATTGTACTGGAAACCTGAAAAGATGCCAGGCCGTGCTTTGTGGCTAATAGCAATTGATCATGAATGAAACTGCAGAACTCTATTCCAAATTGTTGGCTTTCTAAATTTGATAATAAGTACATTTCCTGATAGAATATAAAAGTGCAGTAAACTGTGCGTGCCCTCTCTTTCTTCCCCACCCGTCCAATTGCAGAACACTGTTCATACAGTATGTTGTTGGTGCTGACGACCGAAAAAGAATTTTAGGAGCAGTTGGCTATCAAGTGATGGCAAATTTAAAGGTTATGCAAATTGTGCCAGTACAGCCCAGCTTGTTTCAGACCTCTTTTCTCTATTATCATATCAATTGAGTCAGCTCATAGTAGACAAAGCAAGGTTATGGGAACCACCTAGAGCATCATGCACCATTAAACATCAATGCAGCATACATGAACATCTGCAACAACGATCTTATTAACAGAGGGCATAACGGAAAGCAATAAACAGCTTTCTTAGTCACTTAATTGTAAAAAATTTAATAACCTAATACTTGCATTATTTATCAACAGCAAGTTGGCCAAAAATTATGCAGTTGTGATGGAATAGATTGCATTACCTATTGCACAATTACCAACAAAATTACCACAAAAATACGAGAATTCATTTGTGAGTAGTTAACATTGTAGTTAGTAAAATGCCAATTTAATTTTCTTTTAACCTCTGGCATGTGGTGAGATCTAAGTATCTGCCTTTTGCAGTGTCGTTTTTGTATTTGGCTAAAACAAAATATCAAAAACCTAACAATCATTTTTGGACTTCCTGCTTATGTTGACAGCTTAAACATTTGAAAAAATCAAGCTTAATTTGAAAGGTAGACTACAGAAATTATAAAGTGGTCTTTGTGTGCTCAGTCAAAACAGATGTGTAGAGAAAAAAAGCAGAGCATGTCAGGTGTTCATGCTGCAAACGTGTGGTGTGTCAGCTCCTGGGCAGCCACCGCGCTGAGCTGGAAGATCAGAGCGCGTGAAGCTGTGATATCCAATGGCCCGGGAAATGAACACAGAAATTAAAACGTGGTAGAAATTGAAGATAAAGAGAAATGAGGTTCAGTTATCCAGAGTCAGGCTAGGGCTGGGCGCAGGGAGGGAGGCTGGGCAGTGCCAGCCTCCCAGGGCCTCCTCTGTGCTGGCTCAGCCTGCCAGGGGCTGGGGCCGAGGTGGGCGCTGCTGGAAGACAGCACCGCTCCTCTGGCTGCGGCCTGTGCGTGTAGGACATGAGGGCATCCAGTTAGCGGGGAGGTGCTCCCAACGGATTTAGGGGGGAATAACTCCTTCATCTGGGGCCAAAGTCTCTTTCTAGAGTTGCATGATGCTGAAAGACTTCAATTAAAAACAGTGGAGTTGCTCTGGTTTTAGCTGGTGTTTTTAAGAGCAGCGTATTTCCCCACTGAGATTAGAACAAATCTCAGCCTACACAGCAGTGGCGTCTTCTAATGGATCTAAACCCTGCAAAGCCTGAGAAAATTCATTTAGTAAGCAAGTTCCATTCTTCAAAAATAAATAAGTAGCCTAGGGAGATCTTAATTAAAGGCAATAGAGAATTTAGAAATACAGCATGAGAAGAAAAAAAAATTGTAAAAATTCTAGATCTGAGCTCTGAGTTAAAAGGATGAAAATTTAAAATTTCTACATGTTATCTGAGTATTTAAAGGCAATTTAAATTTCTAAAATTTCTATGACGTATCTACCTCAGCACTGTCCACTTAGCATCCAATTAACTAAAAAGAAAACGAGGCATGTTTTTATACTTATTTTTAGTAGTGTTTCTAAGGAAGACTCTCTTTCCATTTTGATGGACTGATTGTATTTATGAAACTAAATATAAATTCACCCAGAAGAAAAAGCTCCTTCAAAACTGCTCTGTGGTGACCTAATGCTCACTCCTTCTCTTTTCAGTCTTACTGATGCTCAAGTAAAACAGAAATGCCTTGGGCCCATTTCTGCCTCCACTGACGACCCATGCTTCTCAGATTATCATGTAGCATAAACAAAGCTGTCATGTAGCATGGCATTTATTTAAATGATGTGATTTCTGTGTTCACCACTGTGAAACTGAGGTATCGCTGAGAAAGCTTGCAAGTTTTGACAGGTGTGTTTGCCCCATTAGGGCAATATGCTTGATGTGTAAAGAATGTAAGGCGTAATATGGGGGTTGTCCTGCTCAGAACCAAATTGTAATGTGTTTTTCTCCTTTTTGTTCTAGCCAATGCACTGACACTCTTTTGTGTTGGGATTGCTTTGGCCAGATTATAGATGATTATATGTATTTGTATGAAAATTCTCCCACCAGAGTGTTTTGATGGCCCAACTGTGATTTGTGCAGTGATTTCAAGTATAACTGTAGAATGGCACGAAGTGGAGCACAAAGATGCACAAATGTGCATTCTTGCTAGTGAGTGGGTCAGTGCATGATCTGCTTTCCTAACTGAGAGATACTTTGTTTTTGCACAGCCCACATGGCCAGGTTCCAGGAGGTTGTATTGCACCTGTGAGCTAGAGCATGTGGGTCAGTGTAACTTGAGCGTACATATGTGATGTATTCTTTGCATTCGACATTGAAAACTAAAATTCCACCTGTTGTCATTTGTATTTGTTTTCACTTTCTGAGCTTCCTATTTATGGATAGAAATAGAGATTTGTTTATGTTTCCCATTGCCATACGTAGCTCAAAAAGTAGTATTTGAAGAGGGTTTTGTTTTTTTTTTTTTCACTTTTTGTGATGAAAAATTATGTACACTGATCAAACCAAGTTGTGTGGGATTTGCAGGGCAGGAGCAGAGACCTATGTTTGCTGGTATTCGAGGCTAGCCTGGTGTATGCCACGCAGTACTTCCCTGGGGTGCTTAGGCTCATCGCAGGTTTAGCTTACTGTAACCCATCTCTTCTTTCTTCAGAACTGATTTTAACTTGAGCTTTTCACACGGTAAGCTTTTTCTTAGTTTTGGTGTCTATACCTTGTACTCTGCTTTTCCTGAGCCTTCGCCCCCTCTCTTGGTGCAGGGATCCCAGGAAATGCTTCAGCTCTGAGCCCTACCCTATGTGCCCAGCAGCTGCCGAGCCGGAGGAGCGTGTTTTCTGGCAGCTCAGTGGATGCAGTTTCAGCTCCCTCTGAAATCTGTGCCAGCGGGCAAATGGTAATGCTGTGTGTGCTCGGAAAGGCTTCCTCAACAGAGTTCATTGCCATTCTAAACTTTAAACATTGTGACACATGCCAGAAAAATTCAGTGAGTTGTTCTTTAGTGCAGTTTTTCCATATATGTATGTATGCATTTATTTATTTAATATTAGCACCAACGTGAAGAAAAACTGTGGTGTTTTCTGTTGACCTCCACTTGTTCCCCCATCTTTTGCACACAGACATTGTGTTTTGTTTACTTGTGCAAACAAAGAGTTATTCAGTATGAGAAATAAAGCAGGACTTCAACTCCTGGCAGTGGCAGTGATGGCACAGACAATATAAAAGGCTAAGTGGCTCCCACACCTTCCATAAAGTAAACAAAACACATTTGGGCCTGTAAAAGCTATGGGTGAGTCATTAGTTGATGCTGTTACCTTTTTTACATTTGTAACTAGATAGAGAATTCTGGGTGTGATCTCATGCTGGTGTAAATCAAGACTTGTTTCAAAGGAGTGGTGTTGAACTGCCAGGAGGGCAGACGAAGGCACATGCAGATTCAGTGGCTATGCACTGAGTGCAAGAGTATTCTTTAATTTTACATCGTTGCTAATAGCTAATGTGTGTGAGTTCCTCTGTAGCAACCTTATTTCCTTATTAACTCTAATCCCATGCATCACACACAAATGCTGTGAGTATGGCTTCTGAATAAAAATACTCTTGACTAGATAATGGGGCAGCACGTATGTCTGGGCAGAGCTATAAAGGCAAGACAAGTCTCATGGAACATCTTTGGGTTAGTTTTACCTCCCTGGGGAGAAGGGAAGTAAGGTGTGCACACTGTCATTTCCCCTAGATATACCTATATGATCATGAGTAGAGCCACAGAACATTCACAACCTTTGGCATCACATTTCTTCTCTGTTTCTGCTGCAAATGAGTTGCCTCTGAGGGACAGTTCTTTGCATCCTGGCCAATACAGCTATATGTACTTACTTTTGCCTAGCAAGTTGCAAGACTCATAGCCTAATTGCTCTATTTGGGTGTTTTATTGTGGAAACAAATTCATATTTGTATTAATTTTATCGTACTGCAGGCATGTAAATGCATTATAAATGATGAGTGTTCTATGACTTGTTTTGAGTAATATTGTTCATTATACCAATAAAGGCTTAACTTCTTCACTATTCCTTGTTATAAAGTTTTCTTGGCTACATATTGAATTTGTAAAAATACAGCATCATTTGTTGTGTATTATTACAATATTTGATTAGAAAATCTGAAAGCACGTGGCTGACTTACATCTTGCTTGTTATACTATGTGACTCCATTGACTCGCACAAATAAATTCGTCATTTTTCTGACAAGCCCTTCAGAGGCAGAATGATGCACAGAAATAGATGGAGAAGAGGGAGCTGCTGGCATGCAAAACAAGGCAAACTTACCATGCACACAGAGAGTGCCGCGGGCCTAAAGTGCTCATGCAGTACAGCAGTCTGAAAGTCCTGGCCTGAAAATGCAGGATCTCGTTCTGCTGCCTTGAAGTGACAGGTTGAATCAACACTGCCAGATTTGAAATACATCACCACTGGACGTCATAAGGATTTCTAACTAGGGGTTCAGTGCAGCTGTGGACAGCGCTCTGCTGATTGCAGTGGGAGAATTACAGCATCTATTTGCTTTGCAAATCAGGTGTGGTATCTCTGTGTGAAATACAGCAACGGCAGTAGTTCCTACAGTATGTAAAAAGGAGAAAATGTTATTATACCACTAATTTTAAAAGATGCATTGATGTGCTGGAGAGGGTACAGAGGCTGAGAGTCTTCAGGCTTCTGGTTTCACCTTCCACAGAGAGGCAGGAGCTCAGAATCAGCCAGGCTGACGTGGGTTTATTCCAAATACTTTTCTCATTACTTCTTACCTTATAGCTGTCCAGAGACATTTATAGGTTTTGAGCTTAGGTTTCTATGTTCTGTTAAGTTCTTCCTGTCTTTTTTTTTTTTTTCCTTTTTATCTGTTTTTGGCCCCTGATCTAAAGAAAATGAGAGAGGGTGGGGGTGGAAAGAAGATGGGACAGCATTCTGTTTCACAGTTGTTCCTTTTTTAACAAGTTAAAGCTTACAAAAGAAACATGAATTTGTCTCCATCTTGTAAGCATCTGTACTACCACTGTCAGCCTATGGATCAAAAGCTTATTTGAGGAAGTAGCTAGTCATTTTTGTATATACTTTAGGACTCCTTTCTTCCTTTTATTTTATTTTAATACAAAATTAAGGACACTCCAACATGTTGCCCATAAGAGTTCTGTTACAGGTAATTAAATGTAAGTTTACACATTTAATCTACTTTTAAGAGCAAGAAAGACTGGTAAATGACCCAGTTAAAGAAAGTACTCAGCCTAATTGGATGTAATGATTGCTTGCTGGTGTTTATTACTGTACTAAGAGTAGATGTATAGTCTGATTCTAATTTGGCTTAAAGACAGACCTGTAGAATTTGCAGCTATCAGAGTTCGATTGTTTCGGTTAACATCACAAAAAAGGTTTGTGTTCAGCTGGAATGGTAGGAGCAGTGTGTTTTCAGTTCGTGTTGTTCCCCAATTGTTATCTCTCTAGACTGTTTTACCTACAAAAATATCTTAAGCTAGCTATACCGGTGCACGTTTTTGCCTGAGGAAAACAGAGATATATTTCACATCTTTATATATGTAATGCAACAAATTATCAGTAACAAAATTTACCAATGAGCTGATTCCTTCTGACTTATCAATGGATATTGTCTTCAGCCTGTGAGATCAGTACATTGATGTTGGGTTGTTTCCATACCATCCTAAAGCAGTCGAGATCCTCAGCAGTATAAAACCTTTGAGGGAGCTGAATCAAAGTCCCAAGATTTAAAAATTCATTAATGCTTGTTACTAAAACTTTCCTAATTATACACACCCTTTTGCAATTTGCACTCTCAATTCTGGGCTTCCAGCAAATGATACCAAACCGGAATGTGTTGTATCTGAGTGTGTTTACCACAGAAGGTATTTGTTACTTAAAAATAGAACACTGGGTTTTATGCCCAGAGGAGCAGCCCTTGGATTTCAAAACACTTATGTAATTACTCTTTATTTCGTAAGCTCTCAGAATGATAAATGTAATCAGAACTGACTTAGGGATGCAAGGCCACTGATGACCAGTGCCCTTAGCCGAGGTGTCTGTCTGTTCATTATAAGGGGTTTGAGAGTTCTACAAAATAATTGATCACATGTGAAAATGAACTTAAAGTAACATCAAAGTCACAAAAGCAACGATGTTCAGAATGGAGACTTGTGCTTCATCTTAATTCACCCTGTTGTGCCTAGCTGTTGCAAGACACAGACCAGGGAGAGATGTTAGCTATTTTTGTCCTATTACACAGACATTACCAGGTAAGTTAACGGCAGCCTTAATTCTAAGTGCCTTTGTTTATTGTGAAGCGAAGAAAAAACTCAGTGTTATTTTCTTCTATTTTTCAATATGCTGACTATTTTTAACTGTAGAAGACCCTGCTATGCTAGTAGAAGTTCTCATGAGGTTAAAGGAAGATAGTTTACTCTGTTGGATGTGCGCAGTATGTGTAGATGGTAATATCTTTATAATGTACTGTGTGCTTTATAGCCATGTCAACTGCTTCTGAAACTTAAATATTTCAAAATCTGAGATTATTGCCCCTCTTCAAAATGTGTAATGTTATAGGAAATGGGAAAAGTGTGTAATGTTATAGGAAAAGGGAAGTGGAATGTCTGGTCATTATGTCTATTGCAGAAAGAACAGAGTAAGAGCTCTCAGTGCAATACTCACCTGAATGTGCTAGAAGGAACTGAGGGAAGGAATTAAGACAGAGGAGGAAAATAGAAAGGTGATGGTATGAACTTTCGTCTGTGGAAGTTAGCTTCAATATAGAGTCCTGTTCGATGCCAAGCACCATTTACTGCATTCCAAATACAATGCCCGTGCATTATTCACTCTCTGCCCCCAAACACATACATTTGTATGCATATGCAAGCGTCTGCTGTGTATTTAATGAACATGTGTGTGCCCAAGTAGTTTACCTTATTACAATGTGTCTTCCACAGATTTATCACTTTGTTCATTGTTTTAGCATTATCTAGATCGGATCGTATATACCTTCTTATGAAATGGATGAATACACTCTGCTCCTCTAGCGGAGTTTATTATAAGACCTCTCTTCCTTGATTTCCAATTCAAATGAGTCCTCATAAAATTGCTAAAAAACATTAGTCTTGAAGACTATCTTAAGAGTACTACACAGCTTCGAAGTAGGTTTCTAAATAGATTTCGTAACAGGATAGAGAGTAGGGTGCACTGAGAATTGACTGAAACCTGCTCTTTAATTGGAATATTCAGCTTATGTTTTCCATTACCCTTTTTTCCTTTGCCTCTCATGGATGGCTGTTGCTAATGCTCTCTCCCCTCCCCTCCTGGTGGGCCAGCCAACAGTTCCCTCTGGAGGCAGCATCATTATATCTGCCTGGTTCGCTTGTAGCAGATGGTGAGGAGCAGTAGAGCTGATACACTGCATTTCACAGAAACCAGGATCCTTCTGGTACCTCTGCAGCACACACAGACTTGCCTGATTTGAGACTGTGAATTCTTTATGTGCTTCCCAAACTAGGTTTCCTTGTTTGCTACTGTGTGCATCAGTGTGGGAGTGATTTTTATGATCTGCTATGTTGCTGGACAGTGAAGAAGCCACCCATCTCCTGCTTTTAGCTGCTGGAGGATCTATTTCCTGTTTTATTTCTGTTTTACAAAAAAATTAAAGGAAGACAGCTCTGATGGTTTTCATTTTCACTGGTTGACAGGCTTTTCTTCCCCCTCCCCTTCCTTTAATTCCTGCTGTCTGCCAAAGGACAATCTGTTTGCTCTGAGACAGTTTAATGCATACTGACTACCAGAGGCAGAACTTCCATTGGCTCTGTTACAGGGGTAATTTACACTTTAACAAGGTATTGTGACAAGGTGGTAATTATATTTTTATCACGTCATTATGACATTACCACCTGGAAAGCCATAGCTGATTAATTAGTGGCATATATTAAATTTATAACCCTCGAACCCTAAAGTTATCATACCTAAGTGGTGTAATTATGTTGAACTGTGGTGTGGCAGTGAATTGAGGTGAAGATGCTGAGTACCCACCTATTGCAATAGGTTTAACGAGTACCAGTAGAGGGCAGGGAGCTGCAGTGAAGGAAATACTTCTTAAAAAAGAAATAGTAAGAAAGAGATTGAAATCTAGAAACTAAATGTAGTCAGATGGGTAGTTGCAAGGCTTCTTACATATGTGTGTTCTCTAAAAAGATGCAATTTGAGAGCACTCTGATATGCAGTAGTTCTTCATTTCACTGTTTTACTTTAGCTAGTTCACATGTATTTTGGTTTTCGCAATGCGGCGATTTCTGTGGAACATTTGGAGGCTTGGACTGGCTATTCTGGAGGCCACGCCACCTCTCTGCCACTAATAGAAAGCACTACATTTGGCAGGATGGGCTTTTCTTAGTCTTGCCCACATGTCCATGTGCTTAATGTTCTTCCTCCCAGTTTAGCTCTTTTCTCTTACCTTTGATATTAGGAGATAAAGAGGTGAGGCTGAAAGCAATTAATGAAAATGTCCACAATGAATAGCTTGATCAAATGAGTTTCCATATCCCTCTGCAGTTAGTACTGCATTACAAATTATTATTATAAACCAAATCTGGTTTTCTCCAAATTAATGTGTTAATGATCAGAGCACCAGCTTTGAATTGTTTTAATTGTCATTGTTTGTTTTGCTTTTCTAGGTCATATTTGCAAGTAACTGATGTTTTATTCTCTCTTTCCATTATAGAAAATGAAGTAACTACTTTTCCTGTATTGGTGAGTGATCAGAGTGAAATTGTGGATACCAATGGAGCTGGAGATGCATTTGTTGGAGGTATTTCTTACTTCACTCCCATTTGGAGATGATCCTTTTATTGTCTCTATAAAATCTACCATTTTTTCACTTAACTGACCCTTAGAATGAACTTCATTCTTTTAGAGCTTTTCTCTGCACCCTGAAGTTATGTGATTTAACTAACTTCTGATTTTCAAAGGGAAAATGTGATCTGTTACTGTAAAGATAATATGCTGTTATGCTATATTCTGGTCGTTTTCATGAGATTAATTGTATCTGTCAGACTGTTGCGTAAACAAGCTGCATCAAGTACTATATAGTGTACAGAAATCCCTCCTGGCTTAAATGTTAACACGTTGTTCTTTAAAACAGGTTGTAGTGAATATTAAACAGTATGTTAATAAGTGAGCGTTATATCTTCTGATCATGTCAATTTTGGTAGAACATCTGTTTCCAATACAATTATTTGGACATCAGGAAAGAACACAAAGGGTTAATTTGTTAAAACAAATCCAGAAAATATCTGGCATTGCTTAATATCCATTTGCAAACTTACTATTTTTTTTGGCACAAGCTCTGAGGAAAAAAGAGGATGTTATGTCTATGCCTGTTTTTAAAAATGATTCAATATAAGCCAAAAACCAATCTAATCCAAAAGTTCTGTCATTCATCGTGCCCTTCATACATGTTGTTCTGTGATGCACTATTGCATCCTGAAGGCTCTGATGTCCAGGACATGGCAGCTTTAAGGAGCTCCATTAGTTACTAATTTGCTGGAAGCATTACCAAAGGGACTTTTTATAAATAGAAATGCGGGGCTTAGTCTTCTAGCTACGAAGGGGATAACACAGAGTGTGTTACCCACATTAAAGCTTTGGAATTGGGTCCCACCTCAATAAAGTATTCAAAATAAGCTTAATCTTAAGCATGTTAATAGTTCTATGTCTACTCAATACATCACTTAAACCTACGATAAACTTTCAGTATGCACCTAAATCTGGCTGAAAATAGGAGTGCTATTACTTATTTACCTTGTTGCTTTTGTGAATCAAAAAGGACAGAAATAGAGGAAAACATATTAGGTCATGTTATTCATGCACCTTTTAGCGCGCACTTATCACTATCTGTTGTTCCTAAATGACAAAAGAAGACTAAATATGAACCACTGAATAACAGTGCCTATTACCATAAATAAGATCTTCAAGTGCTTATCTTAATATATATGTGCTCTGTGTATCAGCTGTGCCAGGAAGCTGCTGTTCTTGTCACGAAAAGAAAGAAGAGATCTTGCCTATTTTGTTTTCAGTTCCTGAAAATAAAATAATGCTGGGTAGTGCCCAGGTGGGCAATACAGTAGACACCAGCCAAGCTTTGCCTCAGCAGGAAGCAGCTTTTCACACCTGCCACATCTATCTCAGGTTGTATTTATTCTCAGTTCTTCAGATTTTACCCATTATATGGAGACCAGGACTTTAATTGTCCTACTTCTGTTCTTTCCTGGTTTAGTTACAGGAAGTGTATTACAACCAATTAGGCTTTAAGAAATGCCTGATCTCTCACAACCATTCCTCTTTAAATGGTATTCTTTAACTTGATACTTCCATAGCTGGTAGAAGGGCGAAAACACTGACTTGGTAATTATTCAGAGCATGCTGGATGGACTGGCTGATGTAAGTCAAATCAGACCCCAATCCAACTGCTCCCTTCCATCAGCAGTGTAAGGAGTTCAGGCATACCCTTTCAGGCTGCACTTGTTTCAGTTGTGAGATTCCTTTCACCAAGTCTCCAACAGTGGATTTTAGCAGTTTGAGGGGTAACCATGTGGAAGATGCTGGTTTGAATGGGAAGGAAAGGGAACAACTCTTCTAAAAGAAGAGTTGCTATCCTAAGACTAATGAGATAACAAGCCTGATTACAGCAAACTTCGGTGTATTTGGAAGGAATTCTAACAAACGTCCTCTGTTACCGTTTATGGACATATATTATTTTCCTTAGTCCCCCTAGAACTGCACTGAGGCCTCAGATGCTTTTTGTGGGCCTCTAGTGCAACGTGGTCCAGTGCAGCACGGCATTGTACCATTCTCCTTCTTACCTCATCGGGTAAAGAAAGGAGCATAGCTGTCTTTCCCTCTGGAATGGGAATTGTCTCAGCAGACGCAAATCTATCTGAAATCTCATTGTGGTTAGATCCTTACCTGAGCATTGGTGTGTGAGCTTAGGTTCTTCTTGCACTGTATATCACTCTGCTATGACTCAAACCAATGTGAGCTTTTGAATGCTCACACTTCTTCCATTAGCTTCTGAGTTCTCCGCTGTCACCCCATAAATAACAAATTGGTCATTTATTCTCCTTGGAGAACAGATTTTCCTGAGTCTAGTCCAGATGGGAGATTTGGGAGTCATAACAGTTTAGGTACGCAGCTGACTCTAGTCTTACATACTGTGGTCTCCTTCTTCACGGAGTCACTTCATTTTCCTTCCCATATGTAGGAAATGGGATACTGAGCTGGACAGGCTTTGATTTGGTCTGTGTTTCATTTTGGGGCAATGTCTGTATTTTATCTGTATCACACTTTTCATGTGTTTTCAGAGCACGTATTTGCAACAGGAAAAGTTCTTTATTGTCTCCTTACAGACAGCCCTACACAGTAATGTGGATAATGCTACTTAAATGTCTATCTTCTGTTGATTCTAGCATTGAGCCAGATGCAGTTTTATTGTCCTGATAGAACTTTTATAATGGGAAGGTTATATTCTTTTCAGTGTTTTCCTAGTTTCTTTCTCTGATTGAGGTTTTTTTCAAGCTGTTACTTCTCAGATAACAGTATTTAACAGACAACAATATACAATATTTTTATTTTAGTGTCCTTATAGTAAAATGTATCAAAGTACATCCCTTAACTGAAAAATGCACTCATCATTATACCATACTTTCCTAGAAACATAGTCCTTTATTCAACCAATAGAGAACAAGAGTCCCATGGCTCGGGACTGGTATGTTGACATAACGAATGGTGGTTTCGTTGGAGTAAAATGTCTTAGTGGAGAGGGAAATGTGGAATATGATAAAAACTAACCCCATCAAGCAGGATTTATTTTACGTTAAGAGGTCGGATTTGTTAGACTTTATCATATTTTTGGAAGGTCTTTCACTGAGGCACTCTCTTCCAGAGGTGTAGCTCACAGATTGTAAGGAAATTCCGCCTTGACAATTATGCCAACTTGGCAAGTCACTTCTCCTGTATTTCTCCATATGAGAATGGAAAATAAGAAATCTAGTGTGATGTTTTTTGTTTTTTGTTTCTTTTTCCCTAGAAACTATCTAACTACTGATGGTTGTTAAACCTGAAAGTCAAGAAAAAGTTTAAAGACAAAGTTTCTGGGCACTTGTAGCTCTGTGAGTTGATTCATTAGTTGAGCAGTTCTGTACTCAAAGCTGCTGGCCTCCAAGGAGAGCTAGCTCACTCCAACAGCTAGCAACAAAAAATAAACTGCATTCTTCTGTTGAAATGTGATTTTATTAAGTTGGCATCAGGCATACCTCTGAATTTCTTGCCTCTTACTGCAGACATCAAGTCACCTGTCAATCAGACTGGTGCAATGCATGAATGAGAAACTGGGCTTTGAAATTGCTGCAGGTAGCTTTATGCTAAAAATACTTCTCTAAACAACACTTCCAGAGTTCTGCCTTTATTGCTTTTCAACAGCACTGCTGCATTTTAGAAGTTTAAGCAATAATGATTTACTTTGTAGCATCTCAGCACCTCCTGTGGATTTCATGGGTACCACAGATTTCTCAGTTATAAATCCCTGAGGTACCCATAAATCAAAGTTGCATGTCCACCTCTGGGTTCTGAGGACATTGACAAATCACTTGAGCTTTGCTGGCATGGCTTATGACACAAGAGTCCTTTTAATGGAATTACAGCCTTATTTTGTAGAGTTTGTGAAACATTCTCATTAACTCATTAAATTATCATTTATTTATTGCTAGTCAACCCCATTTTGAACCTGTGCAACAATGTTAATCAAAGCATATTTAGTGGCAGCAAACATATTGAAATACGGGCAATTTTACCGTCTTATGCTTTCCCTTCTGCCATCCTGCTCTCTTTAGCCGTAGTGAGGTCTGCCTTCTGCTCAGTCTCCTCTTTGTCATTGCCACTGTAACTAATGAAAGCAGTAAGAGTCTTTTCTGATAGTTACTGTCATTGTTCCCTGCAAAATCTCTGCCACTAAGGAGAATAGGATGGAGAATTCATTATAAATGAGTAGAAGGTGTAAAATCAATGTTTTTTCTGCTTCCGCCAATAGAAATATATTGACTTGGTAATCTACTCTGACTTAGTTCTATACTGCATGAAAAGTGCTAGAGTATGAAGTGTAACCACAAATCATTGTCAAGTGGTGTAATGAAGCAGTGACAGAATGATCACAGTAAGTGTATACTTATCACCATGCTATAAAGATATTATACCATTCTCAAGGAAAAGAAATCCTGAGGTAGAAGGAGCTCTTCATCAAGCATTATACAGTGCCAAACACAAGCCGATAGCAATTTGCCTCTCTCTGTATCAAAGCTGAGTCAACAGCTCAAACCGCTTGTCAATTTAAAAATCCCATTGGCAGCTTTCATGTATAGAGGAATGTCATAAAGCTGCTATCCATAGCTTGAAAGCCACATTGAGAATTTTCTTGGTTCACATAGTTACAAAAGCAGCAGTTTTCTCTCTTTCTGTTGTGAAACCTAGTGTGAATCTTAGGAGGTGGCCATCTTCTGTCTCAGTTATCAGGAAACTGCTTAGAGATTAGGCAGGGAGAGCAACAGAAGAGGACTGAGCTTGTCTCCTTTCGTATGGGTTTTTGAGCAAGCGTGCCTAACGGTATCCTCATCTTCTCTTTGGAGGCCTTCGTGGAGATACTCACTTCCTTTCGTTTTTGTTTCTATCACCAATCTGGCTAAATTAAGTCATTCTTTCATCTTTAATATAGAGTTAATCCTGAACAATATTTGTCCATCTTAATCTAAATGCCTCTACAAATTAGATAAAGACCTTGGACTCCTCAGAGTTTGCCTAAAGGTCGTCACGTTTCTCAAATTGTAGTCTGCTTTTGAGAGGTAAAAGCTAATGATTTTCTATAGAGGGACATCCAGCTTTGACTTCAGAGTTAAGTAATATTTGATCTATTTCTACACTGTTGAAATCTTAAAATAGTATCCTTAAAGTGAAACAGTCTTCAAATACGTAAATACATATGTATATAAAAACACAGTACAAGAAGTGTAAATATAGACTTGCAAAGAACTCACAGTGCACAAAATGGTCATCATTACTCCTCTACTACTAAGTTTGATTCAAGAAACGTTTTTTAAAAAAGCTCTGTTTCTGTTTTCCAACCACACTAGTGTTTGGAATATCGTCGCTGAAGCCAGTGGATTTAAACAAGTATAATATTGATAAAAAATGGAAAGAGAATTAAATCCACTGTTGTAGTTTCGCTGCTATTCTGCAGAATCCATCATTTATGGAAGGAATCCAAGAATATCGAAAATAAAAAAATCATCTCGATGACATTTAACATGATCTGAGCTGGCTTTAAGCCACAAGCTGGAACCAGTGACCTCCAGATGTCCCTTCTAACCCCAGCTGTGCTGGGTTCCATGGCTTCTAAACCTATAGGAATTAAGGACCCAGGTGCCATTTCCTGCTTCTCTGAAAATCCAGCCTCAGTCGTCCGCTGTGGGCTATGTTGGTGGTTAAACAGCTGGCTGAATTAAAAAATTAAGCTTATACAATGGGAATTCCATCTTCTTACAATAAATCTGGTATAGAGCAAAGATGGGCTGCGTTCATGGCTTCATTTAATAAGTCTCTTATGTATTTCAAGTAAAGGAATTGTGTGGAGGCATGGAGGCATGTGCATGTTTGTGAAAAATAGGAAACTTTCTCATGGATGCTATATGGGTGTACCAGGAGTGCTAAACATGACAAAAAGATCTGATAATGCAGTCAGCAGAGACAGGTGATTGGAGTGGTTTGTAAGAATACTAAATCATGAGTAAGCTTGTGACTGTATTAAAAAGCAAACTCCTTAATGGATTTACAGGACTGTCTAAGACCATGAAAGAATCTGTTTTCACCAAATCATAGCAGATAAATGAAATATTCCTCTTGTTATCTTTTTATCTCTGTATGAATCTCTGAGTGCTGCCTTGCCTCCAATACTCAGCACCCCTAAAATGTTTCAGATTTGTTGTAACAGAAGTTGAAGGAGCTAGGAGTTGTTCTTTAATGAACAGCAGGAGTATGGTATCAGAAGCTACTTAATCCACTTGCAGTGTTCTTTAATTTGTGTAAGGGTTTTTGTACATGTTTGAGATACCTTGGGAAGTTGTCATCATTTTTAATCACATTTGGTAGAGAGAAATACAATGGATAAAATATCACTGCTGTCAAGTACTGCCTTCAGATAACTCCAGAGCCATGAGATGCAATTTTATTTGCCAGCTGGGAGTCAGGCCTTTTTTTTTTTTTTCGGTGATATCAATTAAATATGCATGTACATGTAACTTGCTATGGCTTATTTCTCTTATTTCTGCTATAAAATTTATCTTCATGAGCAAGGAGACAGGGGGATACTTTTGAATTGTTTTGTCTTTTCTTTGAAGTAAAGATAAATGTTTTAGCAGAAATCAGCACTCTGTTAGTCTTCATTTATACAACATGGGTGGCTAATTGCCTCTGAGCAATCCTGTTGTTACTGAGATCATGGCTGATGAGATAGGAAGCTTTGAAATAAAAATACCTTCTTAAAGTCATCAGCATTTTGACTGACAGCCCATTTTGCCCTTCTTTAATACTCCTGTTTTATAAACAGTGTACATGAGTATAATAGCTGTGCTGCAGATAGGGCATCAGTCTCTGCTGCCAGGGGAAGTCTTGACAACATGTTCACGACCTACCGCCCATGTGTTCTGGTGGCATCCTTAATTCTCTCAGATAAATATCACATCTAAACCTAGGCTATTAGGTGGCCATGTTATCTCTGTAACTGATCTTCTACAAACCAGAAAATTACCAGATTATCTTTTCCTGGCTGACTTTGCTCAGTCTCAGCTAGAGGCACTTCGTTATACTGATCAATATTGTAGCCAGTCGCTACTAATTTCAACATTTATACTGGCATCGTTTAGACATTTGCCACAGTTTGAACAAAAACAGAAAAACAAATAGTGCTGAGGAAAAACACAGAGTGTTCCTGTTTTCTGTTTAATTCCCTACTTAATTTCCATTCAGAATTATTTCTTTGGAATACACTCTTCTGTGTTGGTATTATACATAAAACTGATAATAAACGTTGTCCCAGTGCAGTTGTGATCCAATCCATTTAAGGTTTCTCTAATTGCTGCCATTCCGCAGATTTTTAAATGTATGCTTAATAAGTTTATTGCGTACTTATTTTTTATCAAAATGTAATAACCTAAATATGGTGATTTCCATTTTTACCTATTCCATATAAAGACAATCCAGAAAAATACATAGCAGAATTACTGTAGGGAAAAATGTTAGTATATTTGCTGACATTCTTTTCAAAAAACTGTAGAAGTGAGATATCCCTTTAAAAGGATCAGTGAGTGGAATTAAAAACCCTCAGAAGTTTCTCATTAGCCTGAAGAGGACCTGATCCATCTAGTTGCCGTGTCTCTTTTCCTCTCGGTGACATCGCTAGTGTTAAGGGAGCCTCAGTATGCAGCAAGAGGATTAATATTTGGAGTTCTAAAAGGCCTCATTTCCTTCACCATAAATTCAGAGATGTTCTGGACAGGTTTTATGATAAGCAAGCATTGAATAGGCTGTGTACATTTTAAAAACAAACCTACTGTGTTAAAAATAGATTTTCAAAGCCAACTATAAAGCTCCAATTTTTGCTGTAATAGCTATGAGACAATTACAAATTGACTTAATGCCTCAAAGCAAATCATCACCATTTAAAATATTTTGTCATGCCTACTATCCCTAACCTCGTAACATTTCATTTTATGTTAATGTGTCGTGTGTTAGAAAATCATGTAATGATAAAGAAAATGTTCATGTGGAAGGTTAGAAATTACTTTAATGAGTTGTTATTACCTTGCTCTCAGACTGTTGGTAATATTTTTGTGTTATTTTAATGTATTCTGAGTAGAGACAGAGGCACTAGTCAGATTGGATCATCAAGAACATACCCCTGGGAATCAGGGCAGGATGCAGTCCCCTAAGAAACGATGTGTCAGATTAAGCTGATGCTGTATTCACAGGAAATACAACACACAGTGAAGTATAAAAATACACTGAAATACGTTATCTATTTCACGTCTGATGTGAATTGGTTTGGTGCTACAGAGACTGACACGGTGATCATAAAGGCACTTCTCAAGATACACTATTGGCTAGTGATATGCTCACTCACTTGCAACTTCCTCTGTTATTTGGTGGGATAGTAACTTCTCCCATAATTTGTTCATTTCCCCCATGATGAAGTGGGCTCATTCTTGAGGTGGAAACATGGAAAGGTTGCAATAAAAAGGAAAGAAAATTAAAAAACATGGTCCTAGTTGAAAGCAGAGGTAGTAGCAATGCTTCTAGGTTTGTGTGACAATGATCTGCTACTGTACCTAAAAGGACATTACTATTATCGGTGATCAGTAAATGTTTAGTATCAATCCAGGACTGTACAAGATGTTTAAAGAGGCAAAAGATGCTAAATGACATTCTATAGAATAGGAAGTGTGTGAATATGGTGCTGTGGTAGGCTATTTCAGCCCACAAAAATCAAGAAATTCATAGGCTGTCTGTCTAGCCGCCAGGTCATTCCCACTGCATTGGCTGTTGCTTTCTGATTCTCTTTGCAGTCTGCTGGTTTGGTTGTGTGAAAGTATACCTGCAAGTAAAACCTTACTGGTTTACTGTGTTCTGCAAACACAACTTAAAATTTCCTAGATTTTGTGCATGTGAACCTCAGCCACAAAGTTACATTCACATGGCCATTTGTGTGCTTGAACATATGACAGAAGCATTTTGTGCCCAAACAATGTTAACAACTGAATAAAGATTAATACATACTATTCCGTTTTGTTATGTTTAGGACTCCATTACTTCTACACGAAATTAGTGAAATTCTCTCTCTTATCCCAAGCAGTAGGTGTAGTAATCTGCACCATTTAATGTCAATACTAAGAATCTGTTTTGAGGCTCAGAAAATGCATTAGTCCCAACGTACTAATAGTTTATTGATATGTATGTATAGAGATTTCATTCTGATGTCACAAAAATGGCTAAAAATGGCTAAGGAGGATTTTAATTTTTGAAGAACACTTCTAAGAAACTTTCTAGGAGAAGTTTCTAGAAAAAGTAAAGAGAAATCTCAGTCTAGAAAGTAGAGTGTTTGTTTTTTTCTGTTCTCGGGTGATTAGACAAGATGTTTCCAGGAAAAATACCTGTGTTACAATTTGGCACACAAATTTTGTCTTGGATTATTCCTTGTGAGCTTGGGGAAATTTTTGTTTTGTTTTTGTTTTATCAAATGTTTTCCCCTGGTCCTGGCTATTTGGAAACAAGTCCAAAGCCACCAGATTCTGATCCGGAAGGGAGTTTTGCCGAGGTTCACCTTGTGGACTTAAAAATAAAGAACAGGACCATCAGACATTATAACTTTGTTTTATCAGTTTCCTCCATCACATCTTTCTCGGAGTATATTGTAAAATTAAATGATTCTGTTCCTGGACAATGAGATGCACTGGGGAGTTTTAACAGAAGTGATATGCAGCACAGATTGTAAGTAGAGCCCACTGAGGATGGTTAATGTGGAGGATGTCACAACATCAAACTCTTCAGCTTCTCCTCTAACTATGAACTGTTCTTCCTCAAGAATGGAATTACTCAGTCAAGGCATATGCAGAGAAGTTGAAGTCAATAGGTGAACTCCCATCAATCTCAGTAGAGAGATCTAAGCTTTCTCCACCCATTGCACAGCCTTCGGGACCAAACCGCTATAGAGCTACAGCCACCACACTTACTTGCACAGAGACATCAAAGACTCAATAAGTTTTTCTCAGAGAGAGTCTCTGATGGGCCTAGGCATCTCCGCAGGCCGTGGGAAGTACAACTACACCTCACTGTACAAGCTGCAGTGGTCTGGCCCAGGAGGTCCAGACAGTGGTAATCATATATGCAATGCAATAAAAATATTTAGCCTTGAGTAATTTATTCCTAGTGGAGTAACAGGGATGTCATGGAGTTTTATTTTATTTTTTTATTGTTATATTTTTGCAAGAATCTTTCATTACCTTTTTTCCACGCGTAATGCTTTAAAACATTAGGGCCTGAGCTCTTTTTTGGTTCGTGCATTCAACATCTCCTCTCCGTTCCAGGAAATAGCTTCTAGAGTGATATTAAAACACTCCTTTAACTTATCTGTGATCTTCCAGTAAATGTGAAGTTGCATTATTTGCATGTGTCCGTAAATGACCGTGTAAACTCAGACTAAGGAAGACAGAGACCCATCTGAGTGATCCTGACAGGAACTGAACGCTCTCAAAATATATTCCTAAATATAAGGAAAATAAGTAGGGTAGAGGTAGCAGCAACAATACTAGCTGCCTTTCTTGAATGCGTAATTGCTTTAGTATTCATGTTGGTGATGAGGAAATAAGTTCCTGTAAGAGGGTTGTTTGCAGACAGTGAAGTGCATCCCCCATTTAGCATGTGACCATTTTATAAATAGAGTAGATATAGACTTCCAAAACATTTTATTTGTGATCTCATGGTTTTGTCATTCTCTGGAAGTAAAAATATTGACATTTACCAGGCTATTTGTTCCAGCTTTCTGATCCCCTGCAGTTTATTTTTATAACAACCTTATCGATGAGCCTCTTACTCAGCTCTCTAGCTTTAACTGAGTTGAGTCGATTTGTTACCACAGCTTCAAGTAGCTGTTACAGAACAAGCGAGACATCCTAATAAAGCTGTAAACGTGTTTACTCAAACACGGTATTGATTTTACTTGGAGAGGGAGAAGCCAGTGCTTAGCATGGTGTCAGGGAGGATGAATTTAACTGCAGTTTTTCATTGTCATCTGTCATGGTTGTGAAACACTAAGTGAAGCCACAAGAGGATAATTAGAATTGCCAGAAATTTAGCCCCTAAAATCAGTTAACCACGTGGGATTTTTGTAGTTTAATTAGTTTTTATTAAAACTTTCCTCCCGTGGTATACTCAGGAAGGCTTCTGTAATGTTCTTTTCAGCGAGACTGAGATTTCAAGGTTGCCACTTGTTAGATATACATCTTAAATGACTGCTTTTCTGAAAGGGTTGGTAACCTTTCTTCGCTCACTGTAATTAGCCTGGCAAAATGGTGCTGTAGAAGCACAGAGCCATCTCATTTAAACAGAAAGGGAAAGGCACTTTGCTGTTTGCATTTGTTTGTATGTACATACGTTTGAAGTTTAATAGCGTGAATGTGCATATGTGGAATACATCTTCCACTATATCAAGAGAGAGTTTAGGTGTGTGAAGATTGAATGAAATATTGTGTATTTGAAGATGCTTACATGTAATTTGTCTTATATACCGTAAGTCTAAAGTGTTAGACCACAGTGCCAAAATACATGAAAACAGGAGCCAAATACCACCCTTAATCAAAAACGTTTCCATTTAGAATAACCAGCATTTGGTTTGATAGCAATGGGCTGTGCCTCTGGCTTACCACAGTTCTTGGCTGTAATATCCACCATCTGCCACAAAATTAAAAAAGGAGACACCTCAGCATGTTGACGTACGGTTGTTCAGTGACTGTATTGCAGAATCATCTGATGCCAACATCTTTTACAAAATCTAGGCTGGCTGATTGGCTTTTGGCACCAGCATTCCTAACTACCAAATTACAACTGACCAGACTCATGCTACCACTAACCCATTCCAAAACGCACTAGAAGANAAAAAAAGGAAAAAAAAAGCCCTCGGTCGTATCAGCTACAAGACTTTAAATTACCAGGGTAATGTTTCTTGAAAACTGCATCTTTCCATGCTGATGGCCTGGAAAGCTTCTGGGATCACTTAAAAATAGAACATTCAAGCAAACATGACAAATGCTCTGCACAAACAAGAGTGTAAAAAGGTGCTTGCAGCTGTCCCCCATGGTGGGATAACACCAGCTTAAAAAGGTAGTTCACAGATTAAGCTGTAGAAACTTTAGATATGAGAAAGAGGAGACAGCTCTGTTGCTCATGATCTGGGGCTGGGACAATTCTGCAGGTGAATGGCCTGGCTAACATGGAGTATATTGGGTGTTTGGGGTTCACCTGGAAGGGAGAGGATTGTCTGGGAACATCCCATAGCAAAAATTCTTTGATGAGCTCACACATCGGATCAGCCTGTAATTGTTTATAATTAATGCACTTGATAATTGCATTTTTCCTGCTTTTCTTTCTTGTATTAGAAAAAAAAAATTACATTAATATCTCCTTGGGCATTTTATAAAGGTTGGAATTGTGAGAGACTGCAGAAAGACGAGTAGTGGGGAAGCTGGGTGTCAGAGGCTATAAAAGGATTTCTAGCCAGCATTAGTAATTAACAGTCATTAGAATTAATTGTCAAGTGTACAATTTGAAATGAAACATTTGGCTTCAATATGATCTGTTTTTAAGTGTTGTTAAACCATTACTGAAGCAGACCAGAACTGTTTTAATATCTCAGCTATTGGACTCCTACATTTCCATCCAACTGTGCTAGTGCTAGGCATTCATTCAGAATTACCACTGATCATCAGGAAACAAAACTTGCAGAGAAATCAGGTTTCGGTGAAATTGCCCCTGAAATGTCTACTTTGCTGGCCACAAGAAAATCAACTTCCTTCTCCATTAATGATTTTAAAGTGCTACTCTTCTCTAAAAAGTTACAAAGTAAAGACAGCACCTTTTGTGTCCCTCCAGACTGTTCCGCTGCATCTTTTCAGGGTTGCATTGACATTGCCAAAGAGATTTGAGTTGGTTTCAGTAAGGGCCTTCATTTGAGTATGGATTCTGAAGCTCAAGCACCACTTCTGGCACTTGGCTTACAGAACTGTTAGTTTGGTGGCGAGCACAGAAAGGAAGAAAACAACTTGACTTTTCTGTCCCCCATTCTGTTTGCAGACCTAACAATTATAAACATTGTCTTGGAGCATATGTAGCAAAGAAGCTGGAGATAATAAAGATTAACTCTCAATTATTTCAGACACTCTTCAGAGCAAAGTGATTTCAGAGATACTTTTCTCTACTGAGCAGAAAAGAAATAATTATGGGCCAAAAATGGCTATTGGTGTTCTATAGTTGCTCATATCATCTGGAGATGTGCTGTAAGGTTTACAGCAGCTTTTGAAGCAAAGTTGTCTTGGCTGTCTAAGGGGTTGCAGGTTACATGGGATGGATTGGACACAGTTCCTAAAAAGTTCTTATTGAGTATAGGTACAGTGTGGTTGCTTGGCTGCCCATTCCTGTGGGACATGGAAGGCACCCCGGTCTGCTCTGAGAACTTAGCAGTAGGCTAATTGCAGTATGGCGGTCTGCAAGCCATCCTGCAACTGCCGTCGCTCTTACATAAACCATGAACACTTTGGAAGTCTGGGCAGGACGCAGACAAGTAGGAAACCCTTGAGTTTGGTTCTTGCCTTTGTGTTCTGGTGTGAAGAGTGCTGTGTATGATGCATGTAATACCACACATGGCCCCAGCAGGGTGGAAATGCTGGTGCAGAACAGCTGCGGTTGGAAGATGGTAGACAGTATTGCCTGAAGTTGTTCGAGGAAATATTTGAAGTGAAGCTGTGTTCTTTAGCCAAAATATATTAGTACTTTTTGCATTGCGTTCCAGTGATAGCCAGGAACTAATTCAGGCCGTGACATAAGTTAAAGCAGTTGCTGAGCGACTATAGTCTTTGTTGTGATGATCTTGTTCTGAGAGCCCAGACCCGTGATGCGGAATCAATCCTGCCCTTTCTGCCTGTGAGACTGTAGGAGCATGCAGGAAGTCTGTAGCCATGTTCCATTGCATTTCCAACCACGGCTCTCTAAAGAAACTACAGGCTTCAGCTGCTTATGATCTCCCCTCCGCTGCCCTGCTTGCTGGTCAAGCTGTCTGAGTGTCACCTCGTTCACCTCAGTTTAAATCACGCAGGTTAGCAAAGACCTGCTGTTAGCCAGCTCGCTGTTACAACTGATCTGGCTCATTTGGATGGAGTGCCAGCATACACCAGCAGCACAGAAGGGTGGTGAAAAACAGATGGGGCAGTACTGGAACTAGATCTGAATCCGTGCCTTGAGACTATGGCTCAGGGGGTTTGCATCAGAGTACCTTACACACTGGAGGAGAGAAACTGTAAATTACATTCTGACCATGTTGCTTTTTACCACTTTAACTAAAAAGAGCATTCTGCAGCTGAAGCAGCCAACGTGGTAGAGCTCTTTGTCTCTCTGCTCAAACAACAGTGCTTTCTGGTGCTCCCTCGGGGCCTGCTTTGCCAACTGCCTAGTCGTAGTGTGTGATGTAGTACTGTTTTTGTGGTACGTGTGTTTGTATTGTCATTCGATGCGATTTCGTGTCAGATACTGCTATTTCTACTTCATCTATGAAATACATACCTTTTAAGAGAAACTCAACAGACAAGAGAATGGTTTGAGGGCAAACTCCCCACTGCAGTTTCTACATATCTTGTATGTGACAGCTGCACTTAATGTCATTTCTCCACGTCTCTGAAATCACAGAGATCTCTCATTTCTATCCCCAATTAGAAGAGGATTTTTTTTCCACCCGATTCTGCTTTCTCTTAGGTCTGAATAAATAAGTTGCTTCACTGAAAACAAAAAATGCATACTAGCTTGAGACTGCTGTGAGTTTGGGAGGTGGTGACAGTCTCAGTCTATTTGGTGTTGAAAACTAATTCATGTTTTATGGTCCTTTGCTCCTTGGTATTTCCTCATCTTCACGTATGTCTGATGCCTTGATTACAAGCATAGAGGACAGTTGTTCCTGTGTGAACCGCTCTCTGAACTCATGCTCTGCACAAAGCCTCGCTGCGCGTTTGCCTTTGGAGGCTTGCCCAGTGCATCTCCTGTTCTTACTGAGTCGGAAACGGACTGTCTTCACGGCCTCATCTTACATACGGTTACAACTTGCTCTGAAGTTTTAACCACCCAGAAGCACACTGGCAAGCTCCTGCCTCCCAGGCAGTTTAAATGTAATGATTGACATTCTCTGCGCATCCAAGAAAGTTTCCTCTAAGAATGCATGTTAATTTAATGGAGAGCAGACCATTTTCATCTCGTTATTCAGAAATGTCCCGATTTCTGCCAGGCATGCTGTTTGAATTTCTCAACTGTTACCCAACTATTACAGCTGGACCATCCTGCCACTGTTGTGTTGTCTGTCATCCCCTGACTGCCGCCAGTGATAGCACTCACAGTGCAATTTCTTCCTATTTCACATTCTCATCTTTGTATACTGAAATAATCCTGTCTTTTCCACTTGTGTTTATGGACTTAACGTTTGTTGATGAAGCAGTTATATTTTTCCAGTTAATGTCAGTCAATATCTGTGAAATTCCATCTTATATGTAGTTCAGGATTCTCTAGAAAAATATTGATGTCAGAAACATACAATTTTTTTCCTAATTGTCAGCTAAAGCACCTGTTTTCTATGCTTTCTCCCATTCCAATGAAAAGCATTTGATTTATAGGTTTAGTAGTTTTGAGCAAAAGCCCAGCCTCCTCTCCCTGTCAGTGCAGTTTAGAGAAAACTGTGTTATCAGCTTGGCTTCTTTTTACCATCAGCCATGGAAGAGTTTGGTAATCCATGAAAATGATCTGTTGCTCACCCCTAAGTTTTATCCTTGGTTAATCTGTAATGTTGTTTTTCATGATTTGCATGATTTTTAATCTTAAAGGACACAACATTATTGCATCAGATAAGGTACTTTTATTGTGTTCTAATGTTCCACGCCAAAGGAAATGCTTAGAAAAGGAGCACGGGTTAAAAGAGAGTGTCACAATTTAGGGTAGAGTCTTTGTTCCACTAGTAACCAAGGTGAACAGAGGATGTGTATTTGATGCTATGGAAAGAAAGCTAGTAAAACATATCTTTGAATCAAAATGTATAATGTCAGAAATCGGTACTCGTAAGCTACATAGTTTCAAGGCTAGATTTGTACAGTGCAGGCCCAAGACCTGTCAGGGCATTACACAGGAACTTGAAATGGTGGATGAAAGCTTTAACAAGAACATGTTTCAGCTCAGATTTTGCTAGACAAGTCTCACTTTCCTTCTGTGATTGGGTGGGGGAGAGAGATACATCTGAAAGATGTTAAAAAACAGGATAAAAGTGAATAAAATATTACCTCTAGAATGACAGAGTGGAGCTGTAAATTATAAGAAACTGAGTTTACTTTTCACATCTTGAAAAGCTCTTCTATATTTAAAAAACATATTTCACCTCTGCCATACATTCAGTCATGCTTTTGATCACAAAAGTTTCGGCCAAGACAAAATGTTTCAGAGATAAGGGACTCAATCCATAAAATTTCTGCTGCCACTTGTACTTAACTTTTCCAAGTAGCTATGAATAATCTCCATTTTAGGACTCTGCTTACATTCAGTTAAAGACGTACTCTGGTTTTCAAAACACTCAGCTCCCAGTGATTTCTGGTTTTCTAAACCACACGTGTTAGAGGTTTTGTTTGTAAAAGTGCTTAACTAAGGGCTCTGACTGCGAGAGGTGCTCAGCTCCTCTGGTGCAGTTTGCTCTTGGTTTGGGTGTCTGAACATGGTAAGAGATGCCCACTCTTTTGGAAGCCTTAGGTTAAATTTCCTGTGATCAAGGGCAACAGATGTCGTCTAACTCTCCTTGACAAGTAAAAAATTGTCTCTTTATCTTCACTGTGAACACCTGAAACTGCATAGAGGTAACATTTGATATGTACCTTTCCCTTTTTTCGAGAAAAGCCTGCACAGTGGCAGTTGTGTGTGGCTGGAGCTGTAGCCAGTATGAACAGGAGCTCTTCAGCAGGGAAAACTGCTGCTGTGTTTCTAAAACGATATTTGAGGAATCAGGATTCTCTCTAGAAAAGAGCAAGAGCTCTCATAAATCCTTTTCAGGTCTCTAATAAAGACCAGTCTTGATCATCATTGATTTACTTGAAGCCACGAACTGGAAACTTCAGGTAGGAATGGCAGCGGCAGCACTCGAACTCAGCAGGTCACTTAAGCACAATGCTGTGTGCACCCAGGTACACACAGGCCAGCATTTCAGTGCCCTGCTCTGTGACAAGCTGATACATTCCAAATCCTAACCATTTTCTCCCTTCTCTCTCTCTGTCCTGCTTCGTTTCTAGGCTTCCTCTCACAGCTCGTCTATGACCGGCCAGTGACCGAGTGCATCCGAGCTGGACACTATGCAGCCAGCGTAATTATCAAGCGCTCAGGTTGCACCTTCCCAGAGAAGCCTGACTTCCACTGATAGCAGTGAACTGGAGGGATCAAGAGTAACTCCCACGTCACCGTGGGATCGCTGCCTAAATTTTTCCTCCCTCCCTCTCCTCACCTTTCCAATTACCTGCATCAACGCTTCTGTACTTCTGTTCATTTTATTTTAAATGAAATATATATTTCTATGGTGTTTTCCTTTTCATACCACTACCATGTCTCACTAGTCTTAACTTTTGGAAACTGTGCTAAGTGAAGCTTATTCTCTCATCCATCTGGAAAAATTGTTCTATTGACACAGTTTAAAAGGAAGTCCCGTGTAAATGACACTGCAGACTAACACCAGGAAAATATTGAATTATCTAGTTTTATCTAGCTGTGTTGAAATCCTGCTCAACTTACTTGACGTGAACAGACCTGACTTTATTTGTAACTTAACCTTATAAACCTGGAATAGTTCTTTCTGTATAGTGGAGTCACAGTGGCTTTAAGAGCAGTGTGAATGTCCCAAGAATTTCCTTTAATGTTTCCTTTAATGTGTACAAGATCTGGCGATCACATCCAGCCCAGCTTCCATGAAAGTGAATGGCTGTTTTGTCAGTAACTTACAGGCATGATCCAAAGTTGATGTCATGCGTTCAGTGTTCTTACACTGATGCCAGTAACTTTGGATCTGGCACTATGTGAGAGCCTCATGTTGGGCTGTCAGGTGAGCGAGCAGATTGGTACTTTCAGTGATTTCAGGGCAGAGGCACAAGTTGATGATGAGCGTAACATACAGCTAGATCCTATCTTCTCAATGTGAGCTTTTTAGAGGCTGTATTTAACTAAGGTACACATAGTGAAAATGAGGTACAGAAATATTTATGCAGGCTATATTGACAGGATATGCCAAATGGAATCTCTGAAACGCACATTTTTAAACTTTTAATTTACTTTGGGTAATTAAGCAGTATGGTGGATTTTGTTTGTGTTTATAGTATTCAAAGAAGTGATCTGACACCGCATTCATTACTTTGCTATGTAATTTGATACTGATAAATAAAAAATTGTCATACAGTAGCTCCTGGCTTTGTATTGTTCTGTATGTGGCATTCCTCAACTATCTTACTGAAATGGGGGCAGGAGCAGGCACCTAACCCACGTTAAATCTCTGCATCTCGAGTGTGATTTTCCACATCCAGGTGAATGTTCAAGAGTGAGCTCTGCACTAAGGAAGGAAAGAACATCAGTGTGGTGTCTGTACCACTGGGAAGATGAAAAATTGATGACTAGGGTTCATCATTGAATGGTAAGTCAATGCAGTCACGCTTCATGTTTTACTACAGAGTCCAGAACAAGGGACACACAGAGAATATTTGTTGTTACACTGTTGATGCGTTGCAAAGAGCATGGGGAGAAATCAAGGCTATGGTCCTGATTCCCTTCTTTCTTCAGCCCAGTATCGGCTTTGATAGGTAGGAGAACAGGCTCTGTCTTCTCAGCGGTCACCTGGTGGAGTTCCTGCAAGTACAGCAAGGAGCTTCAAACCGGCCACTTTGGAAAATCCTCGTGGGGCCATGGAGTCTCATCATCTCAAGTGCAGATCACTGCATTGTAACTACAGGCTGTTCTTCAAGGGCTTGAGTCACAGCTTCTGGCGGAGAAAGGTTGCATGTACAGGTGGTGTCCATCTATGGACATACTTTTAAACAACTTTGTGCAAATAACACTTGGCTGTTTTCTCCTCTGCACTGCTCTCAAAGAACTTTGGACTTTACGTTTCTCACATTCTAGCATAGGAGAGAAGGAGAGGAGTTAGTAGACTGAGGTGAAAATGGAGGAGCAAACAAAACTGAAAGAGAATACAATCTTCAGGATTTATGGGTTGATCAGAAGAATGTTTTTTTTTGTATCTCATTGTTAATTTTTAGTTCTTTAAATTGATGTGTCCATGCAATTTAGTCAAGAAAACTGATGGACTGGGGAAGTATGTGTTACAGTCTGCTTTTAATGTATGGTCATGTGCCACACCATGCTTACTGAGTTTGGTTGTCGGGAAGGAAAGACCAATGATCTAGTGGTTAAATCTGCTGTTCTCTTTGCTCTGTATCAGTGACACGTTCCACTCCTTTCGCAACAACTTTATCCATCCATCCAGATACTTATGATTTGTTTAGAATAGAATTTAAATATGTAAATGTTCTTTGCCATAACAAAGGAACTGGAGGACAACATAACTACTGTAAAGGAAGGGAGGATATGTAAAGGAAGGAAGTCATAACACAGGGTTTTTTTTCTTTCTTTATCTAGGCCATTTCTTATTTTCAGTGCAGGATGCAAGAGAGCCAAGTCAGAGTTCTGTTCTGAGCTTTTCCATTGACGTGCTTGGTGAGCTTGGGCTCCTGACATCTGGCTCCGAGTGTCAGCTGCAGAGCATAATTTGAAGCCAGTGGGAGCAGCTGAGGAATAAACTACCACTCAATTCATGGAAGGGCATCAGAGGCTGACCTGCTCTATTTAGCCATTCATTATTTCTCCAGTATCTGTCAATGGATATTCTTGGATGATACGTGGATACTTAGAAATGTATTGCCAAATCATGTTAAGTAACTCTTGGTGTCAAATTGCCTGGTGATTTCATTGATAATTCTTTTCAGGATCTGTATTTCTCTCCTGCTTCTCACTGAGGCAGGCTTTTTTGTTGTTTATGTAATGGATAATTGTATCATCTTTAATCTTCTCTTTCACATATTTTTTCTTTTCTCCTCTACCGATTTCTTCCAAACAGAGGCTTATTAGAAAACTGGCCCTCCTGAAAAACGTCATTGAAATAAGTGTCTGCAACTGAAACATCCCACTGTCTCAAATCCCAGATGGGATAACTGAAGTGAGTGTCACTGAGATTGAGCCATCATTCAAATCCAAAGTTCTGAGCTGGGATGCTTTCAGACTGGAAATCCCTCTCCCACTAGCCACCGACAAAGCATATTACCCTCACTCAGATAAAACTCTTCCATATTGCTGGAAATAAGACTGTATCTTTCATGCCCACCATCGTGCATTGTAGGCTTGCTTTCATACCACATGAAGTGGACAGCAATGCTGCTGAGATCAACAGGCAAGGAGATAGGCCAGTTATTCACAAAGCTACATGCAAAAGAGCTGAGAAGAAGAGCTGGGAATCAGGAAATCCATTTCACAGAATCATAAAATCATTAAGGTTGGAAAAGACCTCTGAGATCATCTAGTCCAACCATCCACCTTCCACCAATATTGCCCACTAAACCATGTCCCTAAGTACCACATCTACACATTTCTTGTAAACCTCCAGGGACGGTGACTCTGCCACCTCCCTGGGCAGCCTATTCCAGTGCCTGACTGCTCTTTTGGAGAAATTTTTCTTTATGTCCATGCTGAACCTCCCCTGGTGCAACATGAGGCCATGCCCTCTCGTCCTATCGCTAGTTACCCAGGAGAAGAGGCCGACCCCCACCTCACCACAACCTCCCTTCAGGAAGTTGTAGAGAGCAATGAGGTCTCCCCTGAGCCTCCTCTTCTCTGAACTGAACAATCCCAGCTCCCTCAGCCGCTCCTCATAAGACTTGTGCTCCAGACTCCATTTCTACAAGCGACTCACTTGTTATTGTGGACCAATCACTTTCCTCTCTGAATCTCTCTCTGTGAAGAAGATGCTAAGCTCAATAAGATGACAAACTCAAGATGGAAGTGGTAAGAACTCAAGCATGGCAGTATGAGCCACATGTCAGCCTGTACTCGCTGCTGATCTTTTAGTTTTCCCTTTTGCATGTGAACAAATTTAAAACTACTTGTTTGCCCTTAAAACAGTGCCAGCTGTTACTGCTTGTTTGGGGGTTAAGGCAGGGAAGTCAGAGGAGGAAAAAGGAAAGGAAAAAAGCTTTACTGTAAAATGTGCTACATGAAAATGACAATCGAAATGCACACTGTTTTAAGATGACAAGTCTGGGAACAATCTTTAATTTAAAGGGTCTTATCCACAGTTTTCATAAAGAAATGTTAATTAAAAGTGTGATGACATGTTTGGGATTTAAAGGAAATCATTCTGCGAAGGATTTATAGCAATCACAGCTCCAGAGCATTAGGATTACAGATCCTTGTGCTGTTCCTTTTCAGTGATCATGTGATTGGCCTGTTGTTAAATATAGCTCCCATTTAGTGAATTGAGACAGGCAAGGGAAAGGTAGGGATAGTTTCCCTCTAACCAGCGGGATTTCAGAGGTGTTGGAGATTATACAATTCATTAGTTTTTGCATAAGATCAAAGGGAGAGGGGAAGTCTTAATTTGGGCACCAACTGCTGCTGTCTGGAAGTCTTGCAGATTAAATGAAAAATGAACATGTGCAGTGCTAACTGCTTGTATTAGAGCGTGAGCCTATTGTTTTATAGCTCACTAACTCACTGTTCTCTTCCTGCAGATAATTCTCACACTTAAGACCTTCTGAGATAGTTATGTCTGTTGTGAATAGTTCAGCAACCAACTGGCTCAGAGGTTATTGCCTAAGTATCTTTCCCTTGCTCTAATCCCCTGCAAGGTTTTTTTCTGAGCAGTGTTGTTAATCTAAAATGACTGCTAACTGATTCCTGTGTCAAACATTATTCATTATGCACTTTAAATGCTTCCTGCAGAGGCCAAAATAAATTTTGCTTTTTAAAAACAGACCACGAGGAGAGCGTATGTAGGATATTTCCCAAAAGATTAGACTGAAAATGGCGTTTAACATGTTGGGGGGAATCAACTGTGCTCAAAACAAAGCTTCACAATTTAACCAGGGATATGCGGAATGGACAAACTTCAGTTACCAGAGCCTACTTTTGTATAGATTTGTCTATAATCTGTTCCTGCAGGAAGGAGCACGCCCTTGCAGGGCAGGAGAAATACCTTTACAGGGTGATGGAGCAAGGTGTTTCATTAGAAAATGAAGGCCAAATAAACAAAAATGTAAAAAGCAGTAATTCTCTTGTGTCTTGTTTTTTTGTGTTTTTTTTTTCAGGTGTCACTGGTGTTGGCGTAAAGGGAGAGCTCTTTTTGTGTCAATGGCACTGACAGGCCTTGCATGCGTAATGGCAGCATGGGAAGAGACAGACAGATAGATTTGAATAGCAATAAGGTGAGATTTCTTCCAGTGAGAAAAGAGCATGGGATTCATGTGTATTGAGATGAAGTATAGCCTTGCTGCACAGTGCAAATATTTAATGCTCTTCTAACTATCCCCAGGTTATTGGAGTGTGACAGTTAATAGCCGTCAGCTGCCAAACCCAGTGAACAGTTTGGGTCCCTAAAAAGAAAATGAAAAGTTAAAAAATGAAGCCAAGTCAGACTGGAAACCCGCAAATCATAAATGTGCTATAGCTTAGCAGGCAGATCATCTCCAAAGTTCAGAGCAATGTCGACCTGAGCCGCTTCTCAAATGAGAGAAGGATCGAGTGCATCTGTCTTCTAGTCCGAGCTTTGCCATGTACTCACAGGCAAGCTTTGGCTGGACCCTCTGCTCTCCAAGGCCCCGCTACTCCCCAGTGATGTTTTAAAGGAGATTGAGTAAAGCCTAGAATGAAGAAAGCTAAGCATTATCATTATTCTGAATCAAATATCTCAAGGCAGTCGTGCTTCATAAATGCGTAGAGAAATGGAAGGGCTCCTGAACTGAGTGTGAGAGAAATCCTGTGCTCGGAGCTTCTCTGTGTCAGTGGTGCCGTGGAGCTGCTAACACTGGTGTAAGATATTACACTTAGAGAAGTATTACTGTGGAATTATAACAGCATATAAGAGTATTCCAACGAACAGATTCAGCTTGAAAATCACCTCTCTTTCTACATATTTTTCTTAGTAATGCTAGAAGTACTTCACTGTACTTGAAAATTTCTCTGTTTTGAATGTACCTGCTCTTTTGGGTCCTTGGGAATAGGCAATTTCCCTCTGCCCCCAAGTACATTTGGTGACAGTTCTCATCACATCACTGGAAATACAGAAGCCCCTGCTCTCAGGCTTCCTCCAGACGCGGGCTGGAGCAGGGAGCTGAGCTGCTCCTCCCACAGCGCCTCGCGGGCACCTCTTGGCCCTGGGGAGCGGCAGGAGGGGCCCCCTGCTCTGAGGCTGTAAGCCACCTCAAGCAGGAGCTCTGCTCTCTCCTTTCCACTTGGTTCTTATGCTGTTTTCACAGAAATGCAAGGAGAGGGAAAAGAAGTAGAAAATAGGCAAATAAAGCAGCAAAATATATATCCATCAGAAAAATGACCCAGGATTAATTTATCTTGATCTCAGTTTCTTAAAATTACTTGGATTGCAAGTTAATGATGATTCCTTTATAGTCTGCTATTGATATTAATACTGGTGGTAGATATTGCAACAAATCCCATTGCTCATCTGCTGTTTGGGTGGCACTTCCTTTAACATGCACAGCCTTTGCTTCCAGTGGATTGCTCTCTCCCCTGAAGTATTGCCCCACAAACATGCCTTCTCTCCTCAGTTAGTTTCATAAAAGTGTAGGTATGGGGTTTCTTAAGGGGTGAAAGGGTTACCAAGATTTTCCCAAAAATTGGGTCATTATCATCATTCAGGATCAGTGAAATATAAATGAAATTACTGATCCCACTTTGAGATATCTCTTCAGGATTATCACCTATTGGTGGAACTATTAATGCCATTCAAATAACTTGCAGAATTTCATAGAACCATTGAATCATAGAATATCCTGAGTTGAAAGGGACCCACAACAATCACTCCTGGCTCCACTCAGCACCACCCAAAATTCAAAGCCTATGTCTGAGAGTGTTGTCCAAATGCTGCTTGAACCCTGCAGCTCGGGGCTGTGACCACTGCCCTGGGGAGCTTGTTCAATTTCTAGGGTTCTCCCATAAATCCCTCACATGATAGACCTATTTTAGTCTCCCCTGTCCTAAAGCACAGCCAGCTGCTCTGGCTGTCTCGCAGGGTAAGGACAAAGCAGTTTTCTATTCATCTCCCAAGGTCAGTACAAAAACAAACACACTTGATATCTGATAGCAAAAAGCATTCATCTGTGCCACTTCTTCGTTCTGTAAATGACCACAGATTTCACAAGATGAACACCCTGGATTTAGGGAAGGTTGTGCTCCAGATACATAGTGACTTGTGCGTGTTTTATGAATACACACATGATACATTTCATTGCCTACAATTAGCAGTAAAGCAGCCTCTTGAGGCTTGATGTTTGTTATGCGCCGCAGTGTTTCAGGACAAAGCAAGTTCACTTGCAAGAAACAAGATTTTTAGCACATAACCTGGCAAATTCAGCCTGAGAAAGGAAGAAACTTAATTGGAGTGACTTGTCATAGTACATTTACTATAGAAATCCATGCCAGCTCAGAAGTTAGCACTTCTACCCCCAGCAGCAGCAGCTTAAATTGGGCCACAGAAGGAGTCTTGCAGAGGTGGAAGATATTTGGGTTTCCCTGAGGCTCAGAGTTCTGCCCTGAACAGAAGCCTCACATCTCATTGGCTCCAAGAAAAAAGATAAATTGTAGTGTGCTTGAGTATTAAGTTGTACAATATCAGCTGCAAATTCGCAGTTTGGGTTGACGTGCAGAAGTACTATATCTTCCTGAACATCCTTTGTGTGACGTATCTGCACATCTCTGCCTGACAGTGTTTGCTTGTCCTTCTTGATCCTGCCTGTAAAGCCACAAGTAGCATGTTTTATTTATCCCATCCACGTAACGTTTTCCTAATGACCTAATTTTTCTAAAACAGAGGAAGACGAGGCAGTGATGGGGAGGACATTTCTCCTGTATTCCTGTTCATACCTTCTAAGACAATCAGTTTCCCCCAAAGACTCACTCACTCTACACTGATTTGATGATGGAATTAAAGAAGTATTCCTTGATAAAAAGCCTGGTGAGGTTTTTAATGATGCACTGTTCCCTATGCCTCTTTCCATGTTTCATGCTGTAGTGAGACATCGACTCCGTGCTGAACCAGCAGGCAGCCCTGCCAGAGAGCTAGCCTCTTTTCTTTAATTGGCTTTGAACCTTGTTCTTTAATTTTCCTTGGACAGATCCTCTCCATGTACTAGTCCATTCTGATGCTGTGATACTGAATGGGATCAGAGCGCAGGACATTTAACGTTACAGCCCCACATTACACCAGATAAAGTCGAGTACGTTACAGAGCAGCAAGGATCATAAGGCTTACTTATTCTCCAAACACTACTGGCAAAATGAAAACAGACACAAATGTGTGTTGCACAGATATCTTGCCTTTCAGTTCTGCTCATTTAACTCAGCTTAATGATTCTTTTTGGCTGCCTCTTCCCTTCCAAACCAGAGCTGTGAATATTCATCCTTAAAAGTAAAGCACCATAGAAGAGGGCCTTCATACAGGACTCTTGCCGGCTGCCACTGCTGCTGACAAAAAAGATTGCAGGAAGCAAGAATTTGAATAAAGGACAAACGTCACATATGCTGTGTGCTATGGAGGACAAATGCTGAATACAAAATATGTTTAATTGCTGAGTTAATTATCTCACTAAAGTCTAAATGTTGTTTTTCAGCACTTCTCCTCTCCCCCCCCCCAGTTGTTTACTTTTATCAGTTAGAAAATAAAAAATCAATGTCATGAAAAACATAATTATATTCCTACTAATCTGGAGTGTTTTCTCATTTGAGTACTGCAGTCTGATGCGTTTTATCACTTTCCATCGGATTATAGCAGTGGAAATTGCCAGCTGAAAGCTATGGCTCTGCAGCAAAAAAGGGGAAGAAGAAAACCCACCCCAGAGCCATGTGCCTTGCCAATCAAATCTTGCTCCTAATGATAAAGCTTCTGTGATTTCCTTTCTGACAATACGTGAATAGCTAGTGAATAATTGGTTCAACAGGAGCTTCATTAAAGTCCAAGAGAGAAAACAGGATCTTTCATGTGAATAATTTGGAATGATTGGTAAAGATGAGGCATTATTATAGGATTGCCTTCTGCTCCACAGTCAGAAATACGCAGCCTTTGCCTTGCTGAAGTGTGAAAACATTTTGTAAATAGCTCTAGCTACTCCCAAGTGGTGGATGATCTTGCTACTTAGCGAGATGACTTTTTGGATGATACTGTTTCTGCATTAAAAGCACCCATTCTTCACACAAATTGTAAGAACCTGAGCTTCGTCTGTGGAGCCCAGCTGAGGATACATCCTCCCACTCACAGTTTGAACTGAGTTGGTGTAAGCTCCCCTGCTTCTCCACCACTGCAGTGTAAAGGATGGTGGCAGTGACCCACACAAACCCAGGCCCTGTGGAAATGTGCCCTGGCCCACCCCGCCATGGTGCTTCAGTCCCTGCCACTCAGACTGGAACAGAGCGTGCCAAGGAGGTCAGGGCACCCACCAGCCTGCCCTCAGCTGCTCTGCTGCCACTGCAGCCTTCCTGGTGGGCAGAAGCAACATACCTGAAGCTCAGCCTGGCCTCTGGTCAGAGGTAATCATTGTACAGGGGAGTGACCCATGGCCATTTACAGGAGCAGATGAGGCCACATCCAACAGTACTCGTGGTACTGCTGCCATAAGGTCCTGGTGGCCATGCAGCACGGGGCAGCAGGGTCCTGCTGGAGACCGTGCAGCTGCATGCCACCACCCAGCAAGTTAGGAAAAGGCAGAAGAAGCAGAGACAAGTGCTGGGTTTCAGGAACTGACCCAACCCTGGGTTTGGGGTTGGACACCCTACAAACACAGGCCAACGTGTAAATTTCATGTCTGAACTCCCTCTGTGGTGCCTGGAGACCTGGCCTGCTGGGCCCAGTGTTTTTGATTAGAAAGAACAGACCTCCTGGCCTTGCCTGGGGTCTCATGGGGCCTTAACGTGCCATTTGGCATCCTAAACTCTAAATATACCTCAGATTTTAACCAACAACCCTTTTTTAAAGAACCAGCTAGTTCGCTCACCCTGCAGAAGCAGATGCATCAGCCCACGTGAGGAAGCACTCGGCGTTTCTGGCAGCCCGCAGCCCGAACCCAGCTGCGCCAGAGGGCAGGCCTGGTGCAGGGAAGCTCAGCAACAGCAGAGCAGTCATCTTCTTGTCTGTACCTTGCAGGAAAGTGAAACATTCTCCAGTGTGTCTTCTCAAGAATCACCCGTGAAGCATTAAAACAGTTACTGGAAGCACTAAGTTATCACTTTAAAGATCATCTGAGAGGGTCATTCGAAGTCTCCAGACAGTGCTCTGTCAGTGGTGCACAGTGTCAGAGTTTAGGGCTCGCTGTCTCTTACTGTCTGACAAGTCTTTTTTAGATGGAGTTGAGAAGGCCTTGTGTTCTACTCTACGTGCCCCCAGGGAAATAAGCCCACATCCCACATGGGCTGTTCCCTGAGAGCTGCAGCTGGTTGTGGTAGGGCCCCTGTGTGAAGGCAGGTCCTGGGGAGAGCAAACAGGGCGAACGTCTGGTGAGAGTGGCTGCCCACGCACAGGGACAACAGGCCCTCCTGCTCTGGCCTCTGCTGTTCTGGTGGGAGCCGAAGATCAGATTCTTCACCCAGTGTTCCCATTATAGCACAGCACAGTGGTGCTAATGCACAGAGACCTACGCTACCTGCCAGAATTTGGTTAATTCCAGCCAAATTAATGACTACAAAAAATAACATCAATACTGAACACAACCCTACTCCTCTAGGCAGTGGATAAAGCAGCTTTCCCAGCTCAGAAGCTGTGGCCTGATGTCGGGTGGCTGCCACCCAGCCGGCGCAGAGCCACAGAGGAGGCTGCATGTGCCTGAGGATGCTCCCTGCAGGCTGGCTCACAGAGGAAGAAACAAGTGTCACTCACTGTGAGAGTTCATTTGCACAGACAACTATTCACCTGAGGTGTGCCTTTACAATGCTGAGGCTTCTCACCCCATGTGTGCTCTACATGTGGAGCCCCACACTATGCCAGCAAAGCTGAGGTTGTCTGGAGGGTCTAGAGCCTCAGCAGGCCTTCCTCTGCAGTTTCTGAGCTTACAGACAATAGCCTTGTTCATTTTCATACCCTTAGAGCCTGCTTTTTAAACCATTTTGCCAGTCTCTTTCTCTTTTTACAGGTCTTGAGGTGGCTGATCAGCACAACGTGCAGTGCTGGCTTTAAATAGCCCTATCTGAGAGATGAGAACTAATAGCCTGAGCATAGATATACAAAAAATGCCCACAGATTCAGGGCTTGCATCAGCAGTGAGAGGGATTTCTGTGAACAGTCCTGCCATTCATTACAAAAACAGAAAATATTTGTCATCGCTCTTTCCCAGAATGTTTTTACAAAGGCAGCTGCTACCTGAGCTGGTATTTGGGTTGCTGAACAAGTGAGCATCATCACAAGGAAATAAACACACGGGCAGGTGTGTAACCATGCTCATTTGCCGCTTTTTGAGGGCAGGAGAAGGGTGACGTAATTAGCAGACACATGTTTAAATTTTTAATTAAGAGTTTTAATGGATTATTCACTGCCTACCAGAACACACATGCTCTTACTTTCTTGCTCTCCTGGGCTGGGTTCCTAAGGAAACCAGGCTGAGTCAGTTGTGCAGCCTGCCAGCCTGC
The DNA here is from genome assembly GCA_013396635.1 of Penelope pileata. NCBI lineage: Eukaryota > Metazoa > Chordata > Aves > Galliformes > Cracidae > Penelope > Penelope pileata. The sequence continues at coordinate 1,317,665 of WBMW01000967.1, read as the reverse complement.
CTTCCTCGTCGGGGTTGAGCTCTTCAGGGTTCATGGCAGGCCAGCACCACTTTTGTGGTAAAATCATGACGGTGTCACAACACTGTGGTTGCAAAAGGCTTGAGCAGCTGCTGCAGGAGCTCAGCCATAGGCACAAAAAGGCTTCTTCAGGAGCCGGGCCCCAGCCTGCAGCAAAATCAGCTGGGGCCAGGGAAGAAGAAAAGGGCATTCTGACATGTTGATCACGGTTTCTCTGGAATCCCTTTGACATTCTTTCCAAAGAGAATTTTATTTTTTCATCTCGTGGTGCTTGCTGGTGCTGTGATACTCACTGCAATGCCAGCGTGGTAAAGGCTGGGGTTGGTTAGGAGGCAGCAGGGCTGTGTCCAGCAAAGGAGCTGGGGGAGCTCTCAGCTGCACTGCCTCTCAGCTGGCCCTCAGCCCAGGCAGCCGAGCCTCCAGGAGGGGGGATGCTTTCAGGGCCCTTCAGCAGCCCGTCTTTCCACGTGCTTGCTCTTGCTTAACTATGGTGGAGTACATTGGAAAGTTGCTGTGTGATATGGAATGGTCCCCACTGGATTTTAAATCTATAATCTTCCCTTTATGATTTAGATTTGCTAAGTATAACTGCTTCTTGTTGCTTGGTGGTCCCGCAAATGTTTTTTCCAACCCTGTGGAGTCTGAGGAAATGGAGAGGCTGCTGAGAACCTGTTGGTGCTTGTGAACATGCTGGTGGATGTCAGATGGAGAGGACCCTGATGCTAAGCACCGCCTGAGATGGATGACCACCTGGGAAGCCCAAGACACAGTAAGACACATTAAACTGCAGAAGCTGAACAGCCAGAAATGAAGCACGTTGTTACAACAGAACAAGAATTAAAACAAACAGCCAAACTCTTCTGTATGCACACAGTTTATGCAGGAAAGGAATGTCGCTGCATCCTTGTAGCAAGGGTACAAGCTGCTCTGGTGCTCTCAGAGCTACACAAACTCTCCTACCAGTGGGACTGGGGTCTGACTTGAGACCTGAGCTCTCAGCTACAGCACAGCACAAAAGCTGCATGTTGCAAAGCGAGCTGCCAGAGAACTCCTGACACCAGACTGCAAGAAGATTCTTGTCCCATAATTGGGATCTGCATATTTGTTTTGATTGTTTCACTGCAAAATACCTCAGTGAAGCTACAAAGGATATGCTTGACATCTATTTCTGACAGGTTTTTCTACAACATTCACCAAAGCAGTGTTTTGTGTGCCTTCTCTTCTGTTGTATTTACTACATTAATTATCCATGCATTAACACAGTTTACAATCACTTTCATTTATGTTAGTGCTGCATTCTCACTTTATGGGTAACTTTGTTTACTAATTCCTTCCTGCTGGCTTGCCTGAAGGTAACACTTTGTTCTGTGCCAGCACTGCCCTGGTCAGCCGCAGCACGCTTCTCTGCACCGGGTCCACACTGCTGGCTCTGTTCGGGGATGGCCTAGAGAGATGAACAGTTGCGCTGGGCTACCAGTTTCCAGTGGTTGTTCTGCTTAAATTCAAGAGCACAACATGCTCCTAAAGGACTTTCCCACAGTCAAATTAGTCTCTCTGTCAGAGCTGGTGTTTGAACGGACAAGGCTTGTTCAGACGCAGAGCTTGCTGCACAAGGTGCGTTTCCACTTCAGTCAAACAAGACCCAGCCTGAGCTTGGTTGGAGAAACAATCTTGGCACTTCAGAACCTCACCCCCGCCCCCAAACCTCTTTTGTAGATAAGGTGGTGAAAACAAATGTTGTAGGAGCAGAAAGAAATCCTAAATGCTCTGACTGTTCTCAGCTTGCTTGGATTTATAATTTTGGTCTGAACCTTGTTATTGCAGTTTTTCTGGTAATCTGCTTTGTTTTGTGCATTTACATTATTTTAATAGCCTATATATAAACCCATAATAATGTGTCACTGCACTGAGAGAATGTTACACGCATGCATGAACATGTGCCTATCGTTTTATACAGATGTGAAGTTGTGTGGTTTGTAATATAAAAGTTGCCTTCTTGGACTGTTACATTTTTTGCCACCTTTTCAAGATCCTGCCCTGAAATAATTGTATTACTTCACGAACAAGATTGTGTTTGCTTTATGGAAGAATTTTAAGATATAACTGTAAAATACTGCATAGAATGAGAAGTTTAAGATACAGTAAGTCACAGATACAGATTTGTCTGTTAGTTTTAAAAACAAATGAAATAAAAAGAAGTCAGAAATCAGCAGCTGATAAAGTGTTGTATAGAATGGAAATATGGACAATCCTTCCAGCTCTCCTTTCAGCAGGAAAGCATATATCAAGAACTGAAATGAAAAAGAATGAGAATATTTGGCTGGATTTAATGTTGGTTCTAATAATAATTCTTCCAAAAGACTATTTGAGTTCTCATAGCCAAAAACATTTTCTACTCTTTTTTCCATGTGCAATTTTATAAATCAAAAGGCAATGGATAATGCTAGAAAGTCCTGAAACTACGGATGAGATTTCCAGTGAGCCTCCAAGAAACTGGTGAAGTCACAGACCCTTTAATTTAGTCTTGCTAGCATCAACACAGCATTTCACAGAGGACTGACTTCCTTGGAACTGCTCATGTACATAGATGTTTGCAGTGGGAATTTTGTGCATGGCAAATTCTTGCAACGTAGAAGGTTTTCTTTTCCCTGGTAGTGCAATATGCAAATACACTCCAGCGATGCAAAGCTGAGCCCACTCAGTGCAGCTTATCACAGCGAAATAGCCTCACCTGTGCAAGCACCCAGCATCCTCTTATCCAGGATGTAACAAGGTCTCAGCAACACATAGGAGGGTTTGTAGGGTCAGGTTCTTATTTGTGCAACAATAAAGTCCTGCTCTATGTGCCAGGTAAATGTGTGGTACTCTTCAGAGCATTTGTTTATAAAGACAACATGAAAACACAGAGCACAGCTGTAGGTCAGGGTGTACAAGTGCTAACAGCCCTGACCAGCCTCACCCAGGGCCTCAGCTGGGGCCTCCCCTCTGCCCCTGCCCCTAAGCCCCATTTCATCTCAGCCCTGGGCTATGCAGTAGGAGTGCTGGCTTCCAGCTGTGCCCATGCCTGGCCATGGATTCCTTTTATCCACACTACAGCTCACGGGCTCACTTTTCACCTTCACCCTGCCTCATTGCTGCAGACCTGTGTGGTGAGCTTGTGTATGAGTTAAACCTGGTTGTGATCTGGGCTGTGCCCCGCTGCTAGCCTGCACGTCCTGACGGCACCTGGCCTGCAGGTTGCTGATGCCCTGCTGACAGCTCCTCTAAGTCCAGGAGCAGAAGGAAGCTAAGAGGTGAGTTACAAACTATCAAGAAAGCTCGTTAACAACTGAAAGGGTGACTCAGCACCACCATTGGGATGTGTCACATGAAGGATTTCTTGTAGCATGTCTTAGATCTCGCTTCAGCAGTATGAAATATTGATCATGAATTAATTAGAAACAATTCCATTGCATGATCATAAAATTGTTTTGCTTTCCATGAATGAATGTAACTCGTTTATCTCTGTCAGAAGAGCTTGAATCTGTCTCTGAATTGCATTCAGGGCTTCCTAAGTTTCAGACTCTTCCTTATTTGGGATTTAAAAATTATACATGTGCTTCTGAGCACCTGAGTGTTTTCAGTTTTCAAAGGTATTTCACGCTGACAGGCAATTCTGCTTTCTGAAGTGTAGCGCAGCTGGCAGGACACGTGCTGCCCAGCACCGTGGCGGGGCCGGGGCACAGGCAGAGCTGTGGGCTGGAGGCACGAGCCCAGGGGAATCTGCCAGCTGCAGCTCTCCCAGTCCCCCTGGTGCCCCTCAGCTGGGCAGCACACCACACGCAGCCCCCCTTCTGCTGAACTTGCAGTGGCTGCTGGGCTCCATTGTAGCCCACCACAAGAAAAGAAGCCGGGCCTTTGTCACCAGCAGACAGCTGCCAGTCTTGAAGGATGCGTGCAGTTTGGAGGGCCGATTTTCAGGGCTTTTGCTACACGCACATTTGTCAGGGGAATCTGGCATGTAGCGGCGCTTTCTGGTGCGTATGGGGGATGGTTTTATTTCTTTGCTGCATATTTTGTGGCCTGTTGCATCTTTTGATCTGAAGAAAAAATCTTGTACTAAGCTGCAACAGGTCATAAAATTCTGTTTGAAAAATGTAGGATGCTGCTGAAATCGGCTGTTGTTTAAGTCCATATGGATCATGTAATGTCTAAAAGCTTTTTCTCAACAATATGGAGAAGAAACCTGCAGTTCCCCCAAGGTCAGCGTGGAGTCATTCAACTCAAGCAGCCAGTCCCACCCGTAAAGAACGGCGCACGTAATATTGTTGGAGTCGTGGTGGAGATCGCAGTGGTGTCAGTTCTCAGATCAAAGAGAAATAAAGGATTGTGTTCCTGTCCCAAGAGAAGGCAACCGGTTTTGAAGAGTTGTCAGTCTTGAGATTTGAAATACAAACATGTACATGTGCCAGTGAAGTCAGTCTTGTGCATGTGTGAATAACCTTTCCCCAGACTGGATTTTGTAGCTCTGAATGGCAGCCCGACACAAGCGAATGTTGTGGGGCTCGTTGGAATGTTTCAGCTAAAAATACTTCAAAACAGACTTGAAGTAAGTGGTTACAGATTGCTGAACTGATTACTGGTGAGGAATATGGCAATCGCTTACTCTAGATAACCATTTGCAATAGAGAGTGATAAAGGTGAAGAACTGATTTGACGCTATCCTTGGGGTTGTAGAGGCTTAAATCCTGGTAAAGAGATTTCAATGGCACATTAGGAAAAATCTCTTGTGTGCTGAAGGTTTTCAGCCTGTGAAATGCTCAGGATGTGTTGAGGGCACCTCCAGCCGGGTCACTCTGAGATGACTCACTGAGGGAAGCTCACAACTGAGCTAGTGTTCATTCTGGATTTTCATTTGCAGGTCATCCTTAAGCCTAAGCTCTAAGGAACACCTTATGGGGAGCGATCCTGCTGAAGGAAGGGAATTTGCCAGCTTTTCCTCATTTGGATCTATGAGTCTATATCCTGTGCTTCCCTTCTGTGATCCTATGCTTGGAGCATTTAATGAACTAAATTGTCAACCCAAAACAAATGACTCCTTTCCTCCTACCATGCCTTGAAACGAAGACAAAGGAAAAAAAAAAAAAAAGCACATTTTAAATAGATAAAATCAAGAAGTTCCAAACTGAAGTAGCCTCTTCTGTTGATACAGCAATGAATGTTGCTGCTGACTGGAAACACAGCAGTGAAGAGATGCCTCAGCTGAGATTGGGAGGGAGGGCAGTGTTGCTTTCTTTAGACTCTAGATTAAAAAGGCAATCAAAGGAGGTATTATTGTCCCAGTATGACAGAAGAGAAGGTGAAACTCTGGGAGGTTAAGTGGCTTACTGATAGGAAGTTTGTAAGAAAAGAAAACGAAAGCTGAGCTCCTAAGTTTCAATTCAGTGTTTAGTCCGAAACCTTTCTCTGCCAGTGAGCTCAGTTGTGGCAGGGCTCTGGGGAGGGCTGGCGTTCCCTGCCCAGGACACTGCTGCCCGTGCAAAGGGGAGCTGCAGCGCTCCCATCAGACGGCCTCGGTGGCAGGAGCGGGATCCAGCTAGCGTGGCGGGCTGAGGGTTAATTCCTTATGAAATGAGATTGTTGTTCATGTGTGTCATGCAACTGCACTCAGGAGACCCAATTTTGATTGCTTACATTACCAGCTGGGAACTCAGAAGTTTGTAATTTTAGAAGCAAAAGGAGAAATGTAATTTCCTAGAGATTCTTTTTTTCAAAGCAATTATCCAATGTCTATAGAGTCAACATGTAAACTCTGTGCTAATTCTTTTATAAGAGGTTAATTGTTATCATAGGGGAAAAAACACGCAGCAATTGAAATTGAGTGGGTTTATCTCTGCATCCAGAAACCCCCTCCCCAGCTGAATATGTTCTCTGTGATAGTGCCCAGCGTTCACACAGACAGGAGTGCTTCTGAGCTCTGAGTTTCTATTTAACAAATAGGAAAACGGTCGCAAGGAGCTTTCAGCACGACCAGAGACAGCATCATGTGTTTAACACTCAGAAGATCCTGTTGACTGCTATTGTGCTCGATCTCTTCAGCCACGTTACTGTCCCTTCTGAGGCAGGTACATGTAGGCACAGGAATTCAGGGCCCGATTCTCAGAAGGGATGACAACAGCAAGAAGTCAAGTTTATTTTCCCTGGAGATAATAAAGATAGAATTATTTTTCTTATATTCCTGAACGTTCTCCATTTACAGATAAGTTTTCAATTCTGTTTGTTTTCATTTTAATCAAATTATGGCACTGGCTTAAAAAGTCAATGTTTGCTAGTAAAAACATCGAGTTTATTGTGAATGCTCATTCTTTGAGATGTTGTCGGCATTCCTAAAGAGAAATAGTTTCTACCTCCACAAGCTGACGATTTAAATCGTATTTCAAATTCTACCACATCCAATCCTAATAAGGAAAACCTGTATTATAAACAGATAATTTTATAATTTCTAGAAAATCTTAGCAGTCTCCGAAATAAGAAAGTGCATATTTCCAGTATAGAACATTTTTTATTTTCTTATTCAGTATTACTACTAATTCAACAATCTCCTATGTGTCCTGGCATTTGCAATGACAGCATTTGTGAGAAAGTTATTTTTATGAGGTAATGTGGGAGTTTATTACATATATTCGTAGATTCCTTTCCTGTTAGATAATTCGATATTTGCTTTCTTTTTGATTCTTTTATGTATCCCTTGCTTCCCAGAAAGAGCAGAGAGGCCACAGATGAGCTCTTTATTTAACTTTAAGTTATTTTAATGTAGTCCAGATTAATTATTTTGCGCGCTCTACTTCATCTTGCTTCATTTTCAGGAAATTAATGTTCAGCATTACCTGAAAAGGAAGGAAAATGAACAGATTTGTTTTTAAAAGCTTGTCATGAATACCATACTGTAACTTGTAAGGCTGATTTAAAATCCTAGACACTAGGAATACAAAAGTAAGTCCAAATATGCAAACACTGCAGTAAGATAGCAAGCTCCTCAAAGTCAGAGGAAACATTTCCCTGGTTTTAAAGGACTCTGGATTATTCCCTGAAGCAGGTGGATAACTTCACGAATACACACCTGAGTGTCCCCACTAAAAACTTAGACTTTCATCTGCAGTCACAGCCCTTGCTCAGAGCGCAGCACAGCTGGGTGAGGGAGATACAGCCCCAGGTTCTTGCTGCTCCCCACCCAGCCTGTCCAGGCAAAACTACGCCCGTCACCGCTCCCCAGCCCCATCCAGTTTAGTTCACGCACTACTAATAGCAGGTTGCTTCTAGGATGTCTCGAAGTCCTCCGCACTTTCTGTGCAGAGCTCGTGTGTAAGCTACAACTGAGGGGTGATGCACTGGGGATGCAAGTTAAGCTCCCAGCTCTGTTGCAAGACAATAAGAGTTGATTAACTCCCAGCTGAGCTTTTGAAAATATCCAACTTTGCTCTTAGGCCACCTTTCAGCTGAAAATAATGCATAGAGAATGCTACTGGTTGCAGTGAAGCAGAATATTCATTCTTAGCTCAGTTGGCATGATATCTCACTTAGCAGCAATAAGCTACNAAAAAAAAAAAAAAGAAGCTGGATCCCAGAATTAAGGGAGTGGGTGAAATACTGTGAGGAGCAACATAGGGCCTGATTACCCAGGCGCTGAGAGGGATTGGAGGGAGGGGGGATGGAAACAGGGGATGTTCTGCAGCTTAATTAATGGAAAGAGGCTTGTGCATCTGACAGCAGCCCCTCTGCAAGGTGAATTCTTTCATAAAGAGCCTCATTCATGAGTTGCCAAGACATCCACAACCTATTCTTGAATTCACACAAAAATTAAAAGAAAAACAACTGACTGGCTAATTTAGCGACTTGCAGGATGCAGCTGGTGCTACTGTTTTCACAAAAAAAGGGCCTTTTCCCTTCCACCTCCCAACCATTCCAGTCTTTCTCCCCACCCCCAGCTATTTTGTATCCTGCTACACCAGCGAGGAGTGCGACAACTCCCTGACTTAGCTGGCACGGTGGGATATCGCATAACAAAGAGGAATAACATGAGGGTAACAGGGGAGTTCTGGCCAGAGCTAGGAAACAGTTCTGATCATCATCAGCTGTGAGGTAGAACTCTCTATGAGTTGGTGTTTTTCATACATTTGTTTTTGTTTTGTTTTAAACAAATAAACAAAGAGCTTCTTCATGCTGGATAATGCAGTTCCTTCCCTGGCACCTTGAAAAATCACAGTTACCTATCCTACATACCACTGAGGAGACAGTTTGCATAGTTCAGTGTACATGGAGAAGATGCTTCATGTTTTCCAGCACCGATGTATTATTACCTTAGCTCTTCCTAGCTACTACATTCGTTCACATTCTAGTATTACCTGACACAGAAAAACAAGTCTTTTCCACCCCCCAAATCCCTTTTCACTCAGATTTTCCTTCCCAAAGGGTATTTAATACAAAATCCTGCTGTGCGTGACAATAATTTAACAATCAGAGTTAAGTTGAGAGCTCAAACACAAGCAAACCACTGTCGCTCCCAAGGCAGCGCTGAGCAAATCTAAAGGTTTCTGAAAGGTGTGTGAAATGATGTGGTGTATTGCCACCTGACTCTGACAGGCCTCCTGGTGTAGCTAACACAGGTAGAGCTGCTCTGGCATCAGCAGCTATGGGAAGTGACTGAAATAAATTGTTTCTGTGGCCAGAGCTTTATTTAGCAAGGGAACCTCACAACTAATGCTGCCGACAAAGAAAGTAAAGAAAGTGTCATACAGACTTAGCTGAAACTCCATCCGAGACAGTGGTTGGTTCCTTGAGACCAGCCCAATCCCTCTTGGTTCAAGCTGCAAAAGGAAAAGGCTGCAGTGGAGGCTGCTTGGTTTCCAAACAACACAGAACAGACCTAAGGTTTTTCTAAACCTGGACTCAGCAAATTCAGAGCCCGTTTGTCATATGGATTATTTCCCAAATTCCCATCCGTTGTGATTGGCTGGTTGAGCCAGAAGATGCTGAGCAGAAACTGAAAGAGGAAGTGCTCCAAGCAGCTCTGCAGTAGGTGAGGGCTTTCACTATCCATTGAGCCTGAAATGCGGTGGGTGTGCCTTTTGCTCATATTTCTTATTGCTCTCGCTGCTTGTCTAGTGCTGTTATACACCGAGGGTTGTGCAGAGTCAGAAAAGTCTCCAAATTAACTGGCTGGTAACAGCCACACAGCTCATTGCAATTTCTTCAGCTTATTATTAGTATTTTAAAAAATACAGCAGAAACTGGATGAGAATGGGATTACTAAAAGTAGGGTCAAGCTCTCTCCTCCCACTTTTTCTCCATGTTTCTTGGCAATGTTAGACCATTAAAGGATTGCCAACAACTTCAAGTCTGGAAATTTTCCCCTGGCTAAAACTGAACTAGAATGGAGTATACCACATCACAGTTGGAAGTTGTGGGGATTCATTCAGTCACATTAAGGACTGTCAGGATCCTTCAGTGGCTCAAAGTAACCTTATTTAGCAAAACCGCCTTTGCAATCTCTTTTGTCAGCTTCTAAGTACTGAGGATGTCCTTCTTTTCATCTGAAGGGCTCAGCAAGCTTGATGCCAGGCTTTCTGGAAAGGCTTTTTCCCTCTCTCTTCTTGTCCAGTTGGATCTGGAGAAAGTCATAAAAATAATGTTCATTAAATCAGAAAGAGAGAGAATATTCCAGCAGTTTGGAGAGCACAAAAAGCCACTGGAAAGCTGTGAAAGGGATTTTGTGTGAACTCTACAAAGAATCCCCCCCCTCCCCCCATAAAGTGACAACCCAATATCCCCAAAGGGAACAGCAGGAGGGAAACCTAAACCTGTGGACAAAGTCAACCGATAATGATTGGAGAGTTAATTACTTTAAAGCTCACAAAGACAAGCTGAGGTGTTAAAATGGTTCCTGCAAACAGCAGCATCCTCCCCTTTCACCTAGACTAACAAATCGCAGCAGGACAGTAGCAAGAAGGACATGAACAGCCCCTGATTACAGCAGCTTTCACTCCCTTGGAGCAAACTGATCCTTATTTATTTTCAGTTCCATCCATCATCTCATCAGCTACCCTCACAAAGCAATACCGTGTGTGTGTACAAAAACACAAAGCTGCACCAAGTTCAGTGATACCAGCTGATACAGAGTCCTGCAATATCTCAGGCCTTCCTCTTGGGATTAGCCTAGAAAACACTGCTCTTGCACACAGCAGCAAAATGTTTCCTGTCATATCAGTGCATTTTACATGGTAAAGGAGAAACTTAAATCCAATATAAATATAACTAACCTAGGTGATAATCCTTTTTTCTTCAGATAATTTGTTTTGCGTTACACTTTATATTAAGATTCCATCTGTAAGGTTTAACACAACATTAGCAGGTAAAACACTACAGAGTTTAAATACATTGATAGGAAGTGTTTTAGATGACAATGATTGTTATAAAAAACCTGCAGACCCATTAGACTAATAAGAATTGATTACCATTTATTAAAACATCTATTAATCACTTAGTAATCCTTCTAATGTGTTTAAATAGAATCTCCTCTGTGTGTAGTGTGGTGAGATGCTGTGTATATGAAAGATACCATCGCACAGGACACTGTCACGTATAAAAGCCACCTACTTTTTCTGCTTTGCTTTTAGCCTTGTTCCATTGTGCTATGTCCTCTTTGTCCTGTTGCTTCTAACACGTAAAGTAGTGAATGCAGCAAAGTCACAGGGTTTCCAATATGCATTTTGAGCAAGCTTCTTCTCCTGGAGTAGCGCAGCTAACTCCATGACTGGATCTCCTGTGGCTAGAGCAGGGCCCTTGGGACTCAGGCAGGCAGATTCTTCCTTACGCTGGCATCCTCTCCTGATGGCTGTGCTCTGTGCTTCGTACCCGTGATTGGAGAACAGGAAAAATAGTATACATTCATCTAACAGAGCTCTTATAGGAACTAATTAATTAAGGATTGTGAAGTACTTTGATCTGGCAGCGTGGAATATTTGCCAGAGTAGAATGGAACATGTGGGATTTATTATAAAAAGTCACTGTCTCTGTCCCTGCGGGATGACAGCTGATCTACCACAAACATTTATTTTCAAATTATAGTATCATGCCAATCGCAACTCTTGAGTTGAGACTGTTACAGCATTTACTTTATAAGCTGTTAGTTTCAGGAATTAACAAGCCCTCAAATCAATAAGATGGCAGCAGGAGACTATTTTACGTTATTATTCAAATTTATTAAATATAATAGATGAGACAGCAAATGATCAGAAATTATGCCCACAGGTTATTCACTCAGTGTATGTGTATAACTAAAGGCATGTATATATTTGTATAATACATAGTATTGTTAATTAATAGTATTTAAATTGGGCAGTGATACTCTGCTGCGTGCAGTAATACACATCGTCATACGGAAGCCGAGAAACATGCAGATTGTATTTAGTCAGGTAGACTTAGTTACGCGGATTAATCTTTCAGATTAAATTACAACACAAAAGGCTGTTAAAAAAAAAAAAAATCCTAAGTGAAGAAACGAAGGCTGTTTTAGTCCAGAACAAACATGAAGCTGAAGGTTAGGGTTGCAGGGAAGGTGCTGAGCCCATGGCAGGCAAGCTACGCAGGGGAGGTAAGAATAAATAAAGAATACATGTATTTGGCAAGTCAGAAGGGACATGCCTGGGATGACTGTAGAGGCTGGGAAGAAACTGCACTCTAATGGTGAATTTTCTCCCCAGGGTCACTTCTCAGCAGCCTGTGCCAGGGAAGGCAATTTCCAGGTGACTGTACTCACATATGTGGGTATGTATGGTAATAATAGAAAGAACATCCTGGCTTTGTTCAAGCCAGAGGAAGTTTTGCCACCGACTTCGATAGGAGTCGAGATTTCACCCTCCAGCAGCTCCAACGATCCACAGAGATCTGTTGCTATATCAACATGGACAACCACACAATCGTTTCTATGTTACAACCCCACTGATTGTAGTGGAGCTCCATCAGCAATTAAAGCCCTCACACACAAATTCTTATATATGGCAGTAATTTAAAGCACAGGATATTTTTGCTGATTTCAAACAAGCTTTCAAACTCTAATTTAGCTTTCTTTTTTGTATAGTGATGAATTTGGTCTGCATATGGCCAGACTTCATTTAAGTCTCCAGCTTGTCTTACACCACTGCTACACATACAGCAATCTCAAGATTTTCGTTTTTGACAATGGAATTTAACTCAGACCATGCTCATCCCCTAACTTCTTGCTTTCTTTTACTGGTGATCCAAAAATAGCAACTGTACACGAGGTTTTGGGAGGACAGTTGGAAGTAAGGATATGGTTGCTACATATACTACAATACAGATGTGCAATCAAATATATTTTTCCACAGGGGAAAAAACTCTAAGGCTGTTTACACTATAATTAAAACAAGGAAATTTAAAGAACAGGGTGAACTGACCCATAGAACTTTCTTCTAAAAGCAGATGAGAGTGTCTTTGATTTTAGAGACTTTTTTTTAATACTATGGACTTTTTTTAGAAGATGGGACAGGTATATCTGACGTGTAGGTGTCTAGACACCTGTTACTGACTGGGGGCATTAACAGCCACTGTGCCCCATTAGTTTCATGGTGTATATGGGAGAGTAAACGTCCCAAAGTCTTACAGTAGAAGACACGCTGAAGTGTGAATTTTATTGCTTAAACTGACATCTTTGATGGGCTTATAACTTTTCAATGGTTATATTTTAATGTAGTTTCTCTTTTAAAGAATTGTTGTCTTTACACACAACAAAATAAAGCTATTTCTTATCTAGGTCACAAACCATAAAGTGCCCAACATATTAGACATTCTTGGTTAGCTCCAAAGTGTTTCTGGCACGTACAGTTCATCTGTGTAACACACATTGTTTCAGGCTACCAATTGTTTTGCAAATTGCACTGCCCTAAATTCGTATGTTGCAATTCTTTTGAAATCATTATTTTGGGAAATAGTAAAATTGATGGTGATAGCAGATCTAACTTCACTGGAGGAGGATTAATCCATAAAGAGGTTCACGTGCTTAACGTCACAGTGCTTACCTTACATAGTATTAGGTACACCTATCATGTTGAGATCCATAGGACTTTATCTTCAAACAAAAGATTCTTAAATATGTTAAAGCCTGGAATATAATACCTAAAGATGTATTGTCCTATGAAATTTATTTTTATAAAAAGAATTCAGAATGAAAGAATGTATTTAAAACAGAGACTTTTATGATGTTTTCTGTGCTATTCTTACGTCTTCAGCACACTCATAATTTTAAAACGGCCAAACAGATTGTCAAGTTTTCTCCAGTGTTTTGTTTCCTGAACTGGGATGCACCATGCCAAGTTTCAGTTTCAAGAGATTATTTTTCTCTTTTACCATTAACCTAGCTGTAAATTTCCTGGGGAAAAAAAAAAAAAAAAAAAAGTCTGCAATGGAAATGTTGACACAACATCCAGAATAGTGTTGCTACAATTTATGCTGTAATGATTTACATTGTTTCCAATAATTTTAATACTATTTTCAACCACAGCCAAATCCTGCATAATACATGAACTTTGAAGGATTTTCCAATAAATATAAGGTTACTGCACGTTGCAGTTTCCTGCTCTACATTTAAAAGACTGCGTCTGGCCATTAAGAGACTGAATCTTCACTCAACAGGTACGGTGTCACAGCCGCATGCTGGAAAAACACTTTCACCTGGTGATTTCTGTAAGTAGGTCACTCAATTTTACAGTGCTCTGAAACATCACCAAGGAGCTTCCTTGTACAGCATCCACAGCAAATGACTGAAAAAGTTGCACTAAACCTTAATGCCTAATATATTATCGTGGAAACTTTTTTTTTCCCCTTTCTAGTCTACGTGCAATACATGATGTAGAAAAGACCTTAACTGATTGTAGAGGGCCATTTTCCACCCACTCTATAAGAATTTTTTTCCCTCTGTGTGTATGGATTTTTTTTTTTTTTTTTCCCATAAATAGTTTCCTTTATCTTCTCTTTTTCAGGACCAGACACGAATCCCACAAAGCTTGCAGACGGGCACCCGAATGCAACCCACCGCCCGGAGCGGGATGCCTGGGGACCCCCGAGGCGGGCCGGGCGCGGGTTCGGGCAGGGGAGCGCCCAGCAGGTGCCTGCTCGGGGCGATGCCCAGGCGGCAGGGCTGCCTTCTCTTCCCTCACCCGATACCGTGCCCCGTGGGGTTTTGTCACCCCTACTTCAGTGAGAAGCGGTGTTTGCTAACCACAACTGAGAAAAACACCTTGGGTATTGAAACTTTAACACGTTGAGTGGCTCCACGGCATGGGGAGAAGGCTGAAGCCAGCGTTGCCACCTTGTCCTTTAAAACATTGGCCTCGTAACATCGCGCTGCGCTCACAACAGACTCGAGGGGAGGACAGCATCTGCAAGTTGTGCACCCTCCTTTCAGACAGACCAGTTATGGTCGCCTCCAACACGGCCTCTTGCTCCGGAGCGGGGAGCGGCTCCGGCGCTGTCGGAGGGCTCTGCCGGCGGCTGGCTGCGGGCGCTCGGCAGGGCCGCTCTAAGCCCCTCAGGGCGCCTTCCCGCCCTGCGCCCGTCCCTCAGCCCCAACGGCCGCGCCGCCCCCGAACTTTATTGCCTTCTTCCCTTTCTCTCTCTCTCCCTCTTTTTTTT
>WBMW01000967.1:1225772-1301746 GCA_013396635.1 Penelope pileata | reverse complement strand
GAGGGTAGCGAGGCCAGGGAGCCAGACAGACGGCAGGGGCGGCCAACGGGAAGGCGGACCTGCGGGAACTCGCTCCTCCGCCGGCGGACGACGGCCAATCGCCGGCGTCCGAGGCCCAGCAGCGAGGCGGGCGGGGCTGCGGGCCGCGCGGCTGTGTGGCGGCTCCGGCAGCCAATGGCGGCTTCCGGCACCGCCCTTTCGGGATGGTGGGCGGGGTCTATTGCGCAGGGAAGGGGCGTGGCCAGTGATTGACGCGCACCGCCTACCAATGGGGGAGGCAGGCTGGTTGCCGGGCGGGACGGGGCCCGTGCGGGCGGTTGATGGACGTGGCGCCGCAGCCAATGAGCGCGGAGCGGCGTGCGCAGCGCGGCCCAATGGCGGGCGCCAGCGGGCGGGGCGCGGGGGTAGGTAAGGTTTTAATGAGACTCCATTGGGCTGTAATCAGTGTCATGTCGGATTCACGTTAAGTACAACGGNGGACGGCGGCCCCTGACAGATGGAGGGGTGCCGGGCGCAGCTGGGGGCTGCGGGGCTGCAGCGGTTCCCGAAGCGTGCTCGCTGTCCCTGAGCGTCACCTCTGGCGTTCTGTCACCGAGCACCTGCAAAGAGCGAATAGAGACCCTTTTGGTGGGCATCGCCGTCCCAAAGACGAAGCGTTGTGCTTCCAGGTGACAGCTGCTGCTGCTCGCTGCTATTTTGGAGGCACCATGTTGTGGAGTGCCCAGAACTTCCCTGGAAGAGGGGTGGGAAGGGTAAATGTGAGTGATGCCACCGGCGTGCTGCTGCTGCTTGCTGTGGTGGTGCTCGCTGCTGCCGTGTTGCTGACTGCGTGTGGCCCTGAGCTGGTGGGGATGGCGGTGTGCAGCGCTGCGTTGACTCCTGGCTCACATGTACCCCTCTCGCTGGCCCCAGGTCTTCTGGAACGGTTCCGAAGTCCCTGTAACATCCCCCATCAGGCCGCGTCTAAGGCGTGTGCGAGTGTCAGTCCCTTCCTTGCTACAGTTAGCAGTGTGCGTTGTACGGAGACTGATACAGCAGCTGGCTTCGCCATGGGAATAATTCTAAGAGAGCCATATGCTGGCAGTCCTTGTCAGGATCTCCTGTCTCTGTCTCTGTAGGTGCTGGTATTTTGTTGGGGAAGCACATACCTTGGCTCTTTTTGCATCGTTAATCGACATGGAAGTGGTAGAATGGAGCTGATTAGCTGTATTGTTTTAAGTAGTGGTTTGGAGGAAAGAAAAATGGCCAAGAGCTCACAGGATGCAATGGCAGTCGCCTCCTCTTCCTTCTTGCTGCAATCCTTACCTGACCCTGATGCTGCAGCAGAGAGCTGGCCTGCTGCTGCCTCTCCCAGGCATGTGAGGAGCGCGCAGAGTGCAGCTGTGCTGCACAGGTCACCAGCAGGTTGCACGAGTTGCTGCTCTTTTGTTTGGTTGATTTTCCTCCCCTCTCCTCTTTATTTTCCTAGTAGCTGTGTTAACCTCATTTTAGAAAAGTTTACCTGCATTTACATTTAAGGCAACTGAAATGAATTTGTCATGAACTGCTCCAAAAAAGGCTTCAGACAGTGATTTATAAAATGCTTTTGGATGCTTGTGTAGGAACTTGTTTAGTTCTGTTTTGGGACAGGAAACATAGCTCTTTTTGTTGCTGTTGTTGTTTTTGTTTGTTTTCTTCTTTCTACCTAGACAGCTTGGTTTTAAAATCTAGATCACTTGGAAATAATTCCAAATACTAGTTCAGTCTAAGAAAGGCCTCATTACAGGCTTATGGGATTACCAATGGCACCTCAGAGTGACAGGTTCAGTCAATGCATTCTGTAATGTGAACCAGCTGTACAAGAGCTGTGTGTTTTATAAAGGACATACTTGCATTCATTCTAAAGCCCAGGCTACAGTTTTGTAACTTCTTTATATTTTTCTGCTACTTTATGACTTAAGTTAAAAGACAAGCCTTGACTGGAGATGGCTTTCCCCGTTTTAAAAATAGGATGTTCTGCACGCCTCCCCCAGTGCTGGTATTCTGCAGCCCTTCGTAGCAGCCTTGTTAACAGAATGATTGCTAGTATAGCATAATCAAAAGGTTCTGAAACGTTACTGCTTTCAAAATAAGATATCAGAGTGTGGAATCTGAAACATGACATAGAGCTGAATGATTGTTGTTATGAAACTGAAGTGGTCCTGTGCATTAGGAGTCTGCATGAACCCTATCTGTGATGGGATGGGTGCTGCTGAGGGCTTGATTAAAGGCTGTATCCTTACAAGACAGGGACAATCAATAAATAGACATGAGTCCCTGTTGCTAGTTTATAATCACTCTTAAAAGATGGTATTTCCTCAAGATCTCTGGGCAATAAATTTCTAAACCTAGAAACCCGAACTTCCTTTTGAAGTTGCCGTGTGCTGAGTTGGGAAGGCCTGTTTCTAGAGCTGTTCATTCTGTATTTAAATATATTGAGGGAATGGGTATGTGTGTGTCTATATATGGTTAATCTCAGATCAATAACTGCCCTAGCAGAACCTGGTTTGTGAAAGACCTCTCTATCTTGGAGCTGCAGGGTCACTGAGCTGGATTATGCTGCTGGCAGAGATGTTTGTTATTAAGAGGTTGTTCTGCATCTTATGCACCACAGACCTTGTCCTGTTGGTTGTGGAGGTCAGGGTGCTACACTTCCAGAACGTATGCCATCGGAGCGGCAGAACAGCCGAAACCCGAAACTCCTGGTTGTGGTGGTAAAACAACTCCAAAGTTGAGCTGGATTTGTTTTACATGGCTTCCTAAAGCAGAACAAACTTGGATTCTGTTGGAAGGAGTGGATTTAAAATGTCTTGACTTCTCTTGCAATACCTTGCCCCATGTGTTGGAAGCTCTGTGCTCCTGCTGGGACGCTGGCCTTGTGTTGATTTAGTAGGCGCTAGTGTGCAGGAGGTTGTGTTCCACAGAGGGAATTTTAAGTAAATAAGTAAAAATGTAGTTCTGAATGTATATTGCTGTGGAATTCTCGTACCGAGCAGCAGACTCTACGTGAAGCTATAGGCTTGTGCTCACCTTTTGCCACAGTCACTGGCCAATAAAAATTCCTGTAACCCACAAGCTGCAGCATTTATACTGAAATGTTCATCGGTGTCCAGGCACTTGGAACAGACCCTGCTCTGTGTGTTCTGGAATTTAATGGAAGTGATGTGGTTGCTTGTATGAAATTTAATATAACAGTGCTGCAGTAGGTTTAAAAATGAGGAAAGTATGTCTGACTCAGCAAATGCAGCAGTTGTCAGCATTTAATTGAGCACTGACTATCTTCCTGAAGGCTCCTCCTAGAACAGCCTAATGAAACAACTTCTGAGCTTACAGCTAGCTTTCTAGGAAATGGTCGTGTTATATGCAGCTACAAAGAGCTCCCAAAACTAAGGGCAATGCATAAGATGGTCTCAGTTTGAGCAAGTCTCCATTGTATGTGGGGTTTTGCTTTGTTTATTACATTACTGAGTTGTCAGTGTCAGAACTATGAGAGAGTTTGTAGGAATCATAATACCTCAGAAACTTTTTTTCTTCCCTGTTTTTGTTTTGCAACTACAGAGTTATTTTGGCATCATGAAAAATGGGTGGATCTGAACAATGCTGTCAGGGAGGATTAAATTAAAATGCCTGTTTACAGATGAAATTGTTTTATTACAGATACATGAAAAATACATAACTGTTATCAAATAGAACTTGCATGAGGACAGACCAGCAGCAAGAAACGTCACCCGGTCTGCGTGGCAGGGTTTAGTATGAGTGCCAGTTAAACATTCAGGCCCTGAATTTGTATCAGGAATGTGTCTTCATTGTGGCAGTCAGTTAAACTTCTGAGTCTGAAAATTCTTGTGCTTCAGTCACATCTTCAGAATGACAAATTCATTAAATGAATTGATTATTATTTTTCCTGCTGGGGAATAGAAGAGTTTCACATTCACCAGTAACCAGCTGTTCTTCTGTTAGTAATTCTGTCGCAGAGGTATAACGAGATGTGAAACGTGATCAGCAGCTTATATTTAAAGAGATTTTTGGGAGGTTCAGGGGAGAGTAACCAAAAGTAGTATTTTCTTTGTCGTTGTTCTCTTCACAGTTACAGTGGAGTCTTTTTAACAATATTACTGTGTCAATTCAATTTTTTTCCCCCTATTTATAATTCACTCAAGTTTTAAACATGATTGAAATGCAAGATGACTTGAATAAATGAATATAAATGAGTGCCAAGACTTATGTAATCACAGATATTACTGCTTGTTGTAGGCTGATTGCCATAGCTTAAGAAATGCTGTTTCAGAATATTTCAGTTTTGGATTTTGCTGAGAAACTGGTGAATCTGCTGTTTTACGAGACAACCCATTTATTGAGGATCAAGATTTCCCACTTTTGGTGTTTGTTCTACTTTGATTTAAAGTAAAGTTAATACACTACAGTTCTGTTTGTGTCTTCAAAAGTTTTTACTTATATTTCGTGGCAGGGAAGAAAGCTATTAAGTCATATTATTTAGTCAGTAGATGACCACTGTGTTCTCTGTGGTGTTTTTGACATTTTTTTTCAAATTGTCTTGCAGAAGCAGTATGCTCCTGATCAAGATGTTCTTTCAGGTTTTCTTAAAGAAGTTTATGTATGCACTGAATTTTCAATTAAATAATGATTTTCTTTACTTGTTATAGAATGGATTAAACTGAATTGCTGAAACATATTTTGTCGGTATGACCTTCTGTACGCTTTCATGCTGTGGTGTATCGGTGTGAAAATGTGTTCTGTCGCTTTGTTTTCATTTCTGTTCCTGAGAACTTGCATCAAAAATAGGTGCCTGTTAGCTGCACACCTTGAAGTGAGATGTGCCTTGGTAATTACATTCTGTGTTGTAGGGATAGCTAGGAATCAGTGCAGGACTTAGTGCTGCTTACACTGTTCTGATACTCTGGTCACAGCTGTGCAGTCAACACACAGCATGCTGTAAGAAGTGGCAGTGGTTAAGAATTTAACGTTCACCCGTTACAAGATCTTTACAGTATATGTGTAATCCTTGCATGTAGTTATTTTCTTGTGTTGATGGGTCTAAGAATGATTTGTAGACAGTTTGTGCTTTTGAGAACGCTGAATGGGAGTTACCTGACAAGTCAGTAGTAGTTTAAATGTTGAGGTGATAGAGTTTAGGAGAACTAAACCCATTAATACTGTGGGAAATGTAAGGATTTTATGGTGGTTTTCTTGATGTGGGGAGGAACTTATCAAACGCTTCAGGTAACCTCACAAAGATTTTTGTGTACTGCGGTATCTACACTATGAATAAATGTCTGAATGTCATCCTTTTTTTTTTTTTTTTTTACTATGTCAGCATTAAGCGTGTTCTTACCTGACTTTTCATTTCTTTTTTTTTTTAAAGGTTTTAATGAACTTTTTTGTAAGGATGTACCACTGTCATCATGAGTGAATCCTTTCTACCTTTCCATTTTGGTGAAGTAATTCGAAGTTTCAGCCAGCAGATATTTCCCTGCCTTTTCTGACTCCTCAGGATGGATATTTTTGAGATGAATCCAAGCAGTGTGTGGAATCCTTTGATTTGTGTTTGAGGTGTGAATAGCCTTTGAAAGATCTGCTTAAAGGATAAGGAGGAACCTCTATGGGTAAACCATTACTGGTCAACCATGGTAAAACTTGCCAACCCACTTTATACCGAGTGGATTCTTGAAGCTATACAAAAAGTTAAAAAGCAAAAGCAACGGCCGTCTGAAGAGAGAATATGTCACGCTGTTTGTGCTTCCCATGGATTAGATAAGAAGACTGTTTCAGAACAGCTACAACTTAGCGTTCAAGATGGTTCTATTCTTAAAGTTACCAACAAAGGCCTTGCATCCTACAAGGACCCAGATAATCCTGGACGGTTTTCATCTGTTAAACCTGGCACTATTCCTAAATCTGTTAAGGGATCTAGAGGAGCTTGTAATGAGCTTCGTAATGTGGATTGGAACAAACTGTTGAGAAGAGCAATCGAAGGGCTTCAAGAACCAAGTGGCTCTTCTCTGAAAAACATAGAGAAGTATTTGAGAAGTCAAAATGACCTAGCAAATATTTTCAACAATCCTGCATTTCAGCAGAGATTGCGTTTGGGGGCCAAACGTGCTGTGAACAATGGGAGATTACTGAAGGATGGACCTCAGTATAGGGTGAATTATGGCGGTTTGGAAAGCAAAGGACCTCCAAAATATTCCAGTGCTTTCCCAGCTTCTCTTCCACCTGTCAGCCTTCTACCCCATGAAAAAGACCAGGTAAGTCTGAAAAGATGAAAGCAGAATGTAGTAATGTAAAAATGATTCTTCCTGTTCTTTGTTTGGTCATTTGCATGCATGTAAGTGAGAATGCATGTCAGAGATCCATGTGTTCTGATAAGGCACGTTTTCTTAGCTCCCTAGGTTGTGTGTTGGATAGCTTGTTCTGTGGATTTTTGGTAGGTAAACAGAAGAGGAGCAGAGAAGAGTGCAGCCATATGCTCTCTTCTAGGTGTGAGATGGTTCTGTCTGGTTGACTGATGTTGCTGAAATCTGCTGTCTGATTTGATTGTGGCATTATTATCCTTCTTTTCGTGTGTGGATGTGCTTGATTTTTTCTTGTGGTTCTAACGCCACCTGAAGTGCGACCAGTTAAACTCTTGATATTTGAGACTCTTAGAGTGTTTTTTCTTTCTTAAAGATATTTGTATGTAGATACTTAGCTTTAAGAACTACAGTTAATATTTACATTGGCTTCAGCTTCTGTTCTAGTAATATTTGTCAGGCTGATAAATTGTGGTAAACTTGAGAATCCTATTCTTATTTTCGTTTCCTTGGGCTTGTATGTGGTGTGTTCTGTTTTGATTACTGGGGCCTTGTTTCAGGTCAGTTATTCACAGGATCTAAGCCTTGAGGGAGAAGGTGGAGGCATGTCAACTGGTGTTTCGTTCACAGAAGGCTAGCATCAAAGACAAGTGTGTAGGCATTTTGATCATTCTCCATTTAGTGTGGTGAAGTGTGTTTTGAATTTCCAGTGTACTTGGAAGGATGCAGCCTGTTCTACTTAGTTTTTTTAAAACTGAGGTTTTTTGTTTTCTTTTTTTTTTTTAAGTACTTGATGGTAAAGTTCTTTTTGGCATGGAATATCCCAGACAGTTTTGTTGTAGAGATGCTGTTAGCATCTATTTCTAGATGCTGAGTTGTGTCTTCTTGGATGGTTTTCACTCATCTTTTTCCTTCAACTGATCTTAAGGTGCTAAAGGGCACAGAGAAGAAAGTGCTCGAGTCCCTGTCGGTAATCAGAATGGGAATTCAGAAGTGTTGCTTACTGTGCAGTTAATACTGTAGCCATACATTGTAAGGATTTAATTGTGGTGATAAGCTGTGTACTGTTCAAGTACTTTCAGAGATTCTTCTACAATTCTGGTAATGGGTAGCATGAAAAATTTGGTGGCTGGAATACTGTGCAATCAAAACAGTTTAATGCTATGATGCTTTATGTGAATTCTGTGAGAATAAAGATCTTCTGTGTTAGGCTACCTACGGGGACTGGCATTTGTTGCTAGAAATGTCAGTTGGGTCATGGTGCTGAAAAAGCCACTATTACCGTGCTAAGGTGCTGGTATAAGGATAAATCTATCTTTGAGAAGTTAGCCAAACAAATTTGCCTTCTAGCAACTGCCTTGGCAAGAAAAAAGCTTTGATTTGTGTGTCTCAAAATTAGCAGTGTGACTTGCATGTCAAAAAACTCTTCAGCGTACATTTCTTCCTGATATGAAACTACTTCTGGTGTAAGGTCAGCAAATCTGTAGTTGTGTATCAGCATAGAGCACGTCCTGAAGTGCAGTGTGTGGTTGTACTAGTTGTGGCACAGATTGCTGCGCAAATGGGTGTGAACTTTACTTCAGTGTAGTATGTCTCCTGGTTTTCAAGCTATATGGCTTCGAATACACTTAAAGGATAGTTCTGCAACTAAATCTGTAAACAGCTGTCTCTTCTTTATTGGGATGTGTTTGCGTGTTCATTCCATGTTAATGGTAATTCATGAATGAGCAGAACAACACTGCAGGAAAACCGTTTGACTGTTTTAATTGTAAGTATTTAGGTGGCTGTATGAAGTGTATCGAGTATTTATCAGATTGCCTACAATAAAATACAGACAACTGGCATCTCTCAGGAGCTGTTAGGCTTTTAGGAGATTAGTGTATTTTAAAGCTTTTGTTTGGTTATGTAGCTCTAGCTCTAGTAAAAGCTAATGGATTTTGTTATTAATACTAGAGTATTAAATAATACTAAGTTTTCTGTTGACTTACCATCAAGGGAAGAAGAAACAGGAGGGGTTGCAGAAATCTGCTTTTAGATGACTGTTGAAGCTTCTTGAATTTTATTTTCTTTTTTAAACAGGTGCATAGTTAACATTTCATCAGGATGAGAGAGTTAAGGCAGTGCATTCCAAGTCTGTGTCTATGCAGAGCTCCCTCTTTGGCAGTATGAACTTTCACACTTGTAGTACCAAATGCAGACTGTTTAACATTCTTCCTGAGTATGAGATGAACCAGTACTGTTAGGGTGCTGTTGTGGTGGGGTTTGTGTTGGACACCCCATCTGCCTCCAGGACATTAGGGTGCCTGGTACACTGAGAAGGTAAATACTGCTACGATGCAGTGCCACTGCAGTTAGTTCTGTAGAGCTGGAGCCTTGACGATGTTATGGGGGTGTTCAGTGTATGGCATGAAGTGCTTATGTGGAACAGGGAGCTGGAGGTGCTAAATTTTCCCTCTTGTTAATGGTATGGAGCTGATTTTCTTGCCTCTGTACTGAGTGGGTGATTCAGTGTGACTAGGTATAGTCCTCTTGATTCAGTAGAAGTAAAAATGGCTGCAGTTGCAGTAGCACTAGCTTGTGTTACTATGTTTCATCCTGTTACCATTGGCCTGGAAGGAAAGATTTGTTTAGAAGCAGTTTCTTTCAAAGAGTCACCTTGGCTCCTGGATGTGGGCCGAGGTGTGTGGGCTCCCAGGTACAGGAAGTGGAAACATGCGGAGCAGCTGTTGGGATCTTGTTCCATTCCCTGGTGTCTGCGGGGACTGCCTTCTCACTTCTGTATGAAGACATGCAAGCACAGGGCTCAAGGAAGGACAGATTGCGCTGGAAGGTCAATAGCTGTCATCTAGGTGATACATTGTGTAAAATGTAATGAGTAGCATAAATTTCAAAGAGACATTGTAGTTATCTCCAATGTTCTGGTGGTTACATTAAGACAGCCACTTGCTTGATGTGAACTGGTAACCTGAGTCAAAGCACTTGAACAGATGTCTGTTTTAAAGTGTTAAATCTGTGTTAAAGGAATGGACTAGCCTCCAGCCAGAGGTGTACTCTTCATAATAACAAAGGGAAACCGAAAACAGTGATATCCTTTAGGATGAAGGCTTTGAATCTTTTTTCTTTCCTGTAAATAAAAATGTAATAATTAAGAAAGCAATAAAATGAAGCAAACTAAAACCAGTCAACACCCACAGGAAAGCAGAACAAGAAAACTTGTTGCTGGGTGGTTTGATCTTCAGCGCTTTGCTGTATTGCAGTGCATAGTTAGTTTTAGCAATTTAACTGCTCTTATGTGTTCTTCCTTATTTTCAGAGTCTTGCATAGAGATCTTCTCTCATGCTTCACACTTACTCTCACGCAGCATCTCCTGCAAAGGGCTGTATAACTATGTTAATCAGAAAACGTGGTGTAAAAGTTGAGAACACAGTAGGGAATGGTGTGAACAGAGGGGAAAATGAACCTGAATATGCTTAGTAGTACCTACCTTGTGGATAAGCCTCTGACACATTAAAATATGCTTCTAGAAAGGCAGCAGCAAAATGGGATTTAAAAGTTCTGGGTAAAATCTTTAAATGAATGTTTAATTTTATCTTAGATGGAGCTGGTTATAGAGCAGCCATATTGGCGGTGTTTCCTGTGCATGCGCTGTGTTCTTGGCTCTCCTCGTCGCTTGGACAAGCAGTGGGAAGGTGCTGCCATATGGGAGCTGTGTGGAACATACTTGGTCTTAAGAGATGGCCATCTCCTGAGCACACGTGCTGCTTACATGTAAACCCAAAGAAGCAAACACCTGTAGACAAGACTTTAAGTACTTAGCTTTTAAATATAACTTAGAAAATTTTGGCTTTAGAAGATGAAGAAGCAATGGCCACTTGTGTAATGTTTTCAGAGGATGGTGGGAATGTCGAGTATATTTCAGCGGCAATAGATTTGCTACATTCAGTAGAGTTGCTACATAATGTGTACTTCCAAAGAGGCAGTGCCAAGGCAGCTCATCTGATACATGCTGCATGTTGTTGGTTGTCCTGAACACTCCCTTTCAACAGCTCAACAACTGCATTAGTAATTGTTTCCATTGGATTCTTGGCATGAATTTTTTTTTCTTACCTTCCTCCCTTCCCTTTTAATTTGTATTTCTAAGCTAACCTTCGTGCAAAAACAACTGTTTTACTAATTTTTTATACTCTGAACTCCTATCTAGTGTTGTTTTCACTGGCCTGGGTGCATTTAGCTTTTTGAAGTGTAACTTGGCATGGGTTGAATTTTAGTTTTCTGGTATGCAGCTTGTGCCAGTGCAGACACTGGGTGTTCCTCCTTCTGTCTTTTAGGCAAAGGTCCAATCTATAGAGAAGCTTTTTCAGCATCCAGGCTCCTCCCTCCTCTGCTCTTCAGCTTCCTGCTTTTCTGTGGGTAGGCAACATGTAACTGTTGGCTGAGGTTCCTTTGCTTGCTGTACTTTGTTCTCTTTGGCCTCTAGGCTTTCCACAGAGCAGAAGTAGGAAAATTAGGCAGAAAGAAACTGCTACACTGTCTTACTAATTTACAAATAAAGGAGTATTCAGTGCCTAACTTGGAGGTAGCTTTAATGGAGCTTCTGCTCCTGAGGGATAACCCTGAGCACCAAAATTCAGTGGCAGGTAAGGTGGTTTTTAATGTGAGACTATCTGCAGCGCTATAGTTGAGGAGACGTTTCTCTTCAGCCTGTGTTTCTGCCTTTGTAACATCTTTGTGGTGGCAAGACTAAGCAATGTTAGTACTACTTGACAACCACTAACTCTAGTGTTTGTGTCTCAGTTTATGAGATAACTACCTTTAATTTCTTGAAGGGGTGGCCTGCATCTCAGTGCCTGTGGCTCTTGTCCTTGGCATTCTAGTATTGTTGTTAGGTGCTGCTGTCCATTTAGTTCCTGAAATACTGAAAATATCAGGTTGTTGCAGAAGTTGTGTGAGCGCTAGAGGATGGATCCTATTCACACTTCAGATTTTGAATCTTACCATGAATTGGAGAATGCCTTACCCTATCCCTTGAGCATTTAAAACTGTGTGTACAAGTCTTTTCATCCCATATCCTGGAGAAACAGCTCATACGAGTGTAAATAACTAATGGGCTTCTGGGACAATTTTTTCCCCATATTTTAAGATTTGGATCAAATGAAGAAACATGCCTGTAAAATTCTTGAGTTGTATGGTGGGAGAGAAATTTAAAAACTTCTATTTCCTAAGTTAGGTTGGTCTGCATCTTCGTAACGAGGGTGAGTGATTTGAGTTGAGTATCAATTTCTGTCGTCTGCAGACAGTTTCTGCAAACAGTTCATCTGCTGATAGTTACTTACAGAACTATCAGGGAAGACCTTGCGCATCTTCTTTTCCCAGGCTGATTGTTTATCCTAGGAACATAGTTCTACACAATGTGCTTCTGATCTTTGTTTACTGCAAGGAGCAATTCCAAACCTTATGCTGTAAGACGGTTATTCCTAAAGACTGCTAAAATGTGATTCTCCTGGTAGGTTCTCTTCAAAATTAGTTGGTGGGATGTGTTGCAGTGAGAGGCTTGTATTGAAGCTGGCAGCAGTGAGTTAAAGATAACTTGTGTAGCTCAGCTGTTCTCTTTGCATTCATTCATCACCTCTCTTTTCTGAGAATTCTTCTGTCTTAACTGGGAGTGACATTTGATCCTCAAACTAGAAGTTTTACTCTTTTCTTTTTCTTCCCTCCAAGGTTAATTTTTCTTGAAGTACTCGGTATATGGGTATTTCCTTTCTCAAGAGTCCTTTTAGAATTCACAAATGCAAGAGTCTGCCTTAGAGCTGAAGAGAACTGCCTTGGATGTTTTCTCAGTGCTGTGTCCTGAACTGTCTGAAGTGCCTCTCCTCTCCCGTGCTCACTGGTAGTGAATTTTGACTCCTGGGTCTTTGTTCTGTGGCAATTGGAACATAGTAACCATTCCATGCTGTTGCTTGATGTTACAGGAACTTGGCTGTAAAACAAATGATGAAAAACTTTGACAACTTGTAGCAGTAGTCTACTTCTTGACAGATTGTGTGTGTATATATATATTACATTAGAACAGTTCCGCAGGTATAGATCAACTGCTAATCAACGATCTTTTCCCAGTCTGACTGTTGGAAATAGCAGAACGCTTCCTGGAACAAAATGAAGGCATGTTGCATCCTTTTGTGTACTGAAACAGTGCTCTCAGGGCTCGGACTGTGGCTACAGTGTTCTGAGGATGAGGTGCATCAAATCAGGCCCCACATAGCTGCCAGCTCTGGTGCTGTCACTGGTGGCAGCCTGACAAGAGGCAGACTGATCTCTTAACTGGAATGATTTCCTCTGGATGCTAATGAGCTACCTTGACATTGTTCTATCGTGAGGCAACTATATTGTCTTGCTAAATGATTTCCTTCTTCTGGCAATTCGGGAAATGATAAACTCGGTGGGTAATAAACATGACTGTAGCTTGATGAAATGGCCTGGAGTGCTTAAGTAACTTAGCTTGAAAACTTGAAAGCTCAGCAGAAAAATTTTTGTCATGAAAAACTGTTATTAATATACTGTGAGGTAGGAATGGTACTGCTATTGACATCTGTTAACTTTTGCTAAATTGCTTTTAGAAATGTATTTTTTTGGGTGCAATTCTCCTCCAGTATTTAATTGACTAGTGAGTAAGTCATGTAATTTCTGCTTCCAAAGTTCATAAACCTAGACAGCACCTAGGCAGTCTTACATTAGGCTTCTGAGTTTTGAAATTTTTTGGCAGTTTACCTTGCATTAATAAGTAGTTTAAAATCCCAAGTCTGACTGATTTGGGCTGACAAACTGTTGAGGGTGGGTGGGTTGGGCAGTGTATCTCCCATCTCTGGCTCTGTGAGGTTAAGGGGATGAGAAATTGCCACAGATGTAGGAGGAAATGCTGGATTTTGGTTTGTCCTGTTAATGCTTTGCTAAGGGTGCCTGTGGTGACTGCGGCTTCTCATTTCATATAGATAAAAAGGTTAGATGTGAATGCAGATGAGAATGTTAAAACAGAATTTCCTCAAGTACAAAACTTTATCAAGTATGAAAACTGATAATAAGAATTAAACTAGAGTTTTGTAGGGTGCATTTTACAGTTAAATCTAGGCAGTGACCAGACATACATGCAAAATGCAGATGCATTCATGTCAGAAATACTGTTAGTGTATTTGATGGATCTTAAAGATGCCTTTTTATTTCTTCTTCTTGTCCATTCTCTCATTCATTTTCTTCTTCACTCTCCATTTTCTTTTCTTTTCAACAAAAAGTTGAGAACTACTCGGGGGTCTGGCATGGGGCAGCGAGGCAATGGCAGCTTTTGTTCCTTGAGGAGATGCTTTATGTGAAGTTGCAAAGTAGTAACT
The DNA here is from genome assembly GCA_013396635.1 of Penelope pileata. NCBI lineage: Eukaryota > Metazoa > Chordata > Aves > Galliformes > Cracidae > Penelope > Penelope pileata. The sequence goes on along the minus strand of WBMW01000967.1, from coordinate 1,288,038 downwards.
GATTGGAGTAAGATGCACTGATGAGTTGCAGTAGATCTGCCTGCTCTCTGTCCCTCAGGTTTGGAAAGCTGACCTCCCTGTGAGATGGAGCAGGGCCTAAGCCCTGCTGGGTTCACTTGCTTGACACAAGGCTAGTGGTCTTTCTTCTAAAAATTTCCTAAATTGTCCTAGTGTCGCTTAGCAGCAACTAAATGAAGATGCATGGCAGCTCTTTGCAACCATTTTATTTCCTAGAAATAGAGAAACTAGGTTGCTGTTTGAGAGCTCCAGCTAATGCCGTCATTGTGGTGGAAGAGGCCCTTCTGGGTGTCAGTTCTCTTAGGGGTCTCTGCTTACAACTTCTTGGTGATGGGATCTAGCAATACATTTTATATTTTGGCCCATCTCCCTCGTTCTTCTCCAAAATTAGACTTGCAGTTTGAATGGATGTTGCTGTAATGTCCCAGCCCAGAGTTTTAGAGCAATTGAACACTACTTAAGTGTGTTTGTAGTGGTGTTGCTTATAACAGAATTTTGCTTGAAATAGATCTGAAGCAAAATCACTTGCATGTTTTTCCCTGTCAGCTTACATGACTGCTTATTGAGGGAAGTTATAACTGGTGTCGTGTAGGTTTTCAGTTGTTGTGGTGTGTTTTCATTTTTTCCTTCTCTGTGTTCTTGCAGAGAGTTCCTAATTTGCAGGTACAGGCAGCCTTTAACCATGAGTGAACTGTTAAGGATGGCTGTGTAGACAACTCTGGGCAGCTGCCATTTAGTTTGAGGTGAGAGTCATTTTGTTTCTACAGATTGTTGTGACTTGAGGCTGTGCTGTAGAGAAGATGTTACATAAGGAAAAAGTCCTTGGGGGAAAAAATGCAGACTCCAAGTCTCAGCTCTTGTCTCAGCAGTAACAGATAAGCACATGCAGGAATTTGTGCTTTCTCAAGTGTTTTGGCTGTAGAGGGGCAGAGAGGCTCTCATCCATCTCCTTTTGCTGTTGTGGCTGCACAGCCCATCGGTTACCAGCTACTGTGGTGCCAGGTGGACTGGGCTCGAGACTTCTGTTTTGAATCATGTGCAGGACTCTGGCACAGAGGAGCTGTGTGTGATCTCAGCAGTTGTCTGGGAGTCATTGCTAGACTGAATCTTTCCTCATGTAGGAAGAATCTGTAATAGAAGTAGGGGCTAGCATAAACTGTGATAGGTTTGCCGTGCATTTTCCACATGCTGTCCAGCATCTGATTTTATCCCGCTATGTTGTGCCGATATCTTATCTAGGGCTGCTTGAAACACTGCTTTTTGTATTGATGCTGTAACACCTAACTTGCATGCACTGTGGAGTTCTCTAAAGAGCTTAGGATTGGTGGATAACCAACAGTAGTTTGCCAAGCAGTTATACAAAACTATAGTTAAAAGGTTATGAAAAAGGCAGTGTTTGATAAGCATAAGAAAATTCTCAAGACCAAAGTCTGTTTTGTGATATCTGCACTTAATAGTAGCTAGTTGAACAAGTTCTTTGCTCATAAAAGTCACTGCATCCTTTGGGTACTTCTGTTTCAAATCTGAAAGGATACTCAGCTGTGATTTCCTACTTTTTCTCCTGTTGTGTCTGGTGCACTCTAGTAAACCTGCTGTAGGAGTCAGGTTAACAATATGTCGACCTCCCCTTCACTGCCCTTCCTTTTAGTTCATATCCTCTGAAAATTATTTCAAAAATTGGATCTGATCAACATCAGTTGTGTTCTGGACTTTGCCTTTGCAATTCATGTGGTGATGGGCAACTCATTTAGCTTCATGCTTGTGTGTACTTCTTTAACAAGAGATGAGTAGCTGCTTGTCTTGCTGGCGTGTTTTCAGCTTTTTCAGTAGAGAGTTTCAGAAGTAGTTTTAGATCTGAACGTGTGAGATGATAGGAGTCTTATTATTCCAAATAAAAGCCGCTGGAAAAAGGTTCCTATACAGCTCTGAATTCAAGATGTTTCCTCCATTCTGGCTGTGTACTTACAGAAATCATCACAGCTGCTGTTCTGCCCAGGGTTGACCAGATCTTGTTTTATGCCTCCCAGAAAATACTAGTGATTTTGTTAATAAACCTGTTGTGGTTGATTGTATTTGAGGAAAGTATCTTCGACTGACAGCTGACAACCCTGTTCTTCTTAGGGGAGAAAATAGCTGGGTGGTGCAGCGTTGTTGTGTGAACATGCCATGTTTGATTTCCTTTATGCTATTTCCACAATTGCCAAGGGTCTGCTAACAGGAAACTGAATCCTAATGAATTACATTGTTTCTTTCTTAGTATTGGCTTTGGATACATTTTGAAGAGACCTCTGAAGAATTTGATTTCTAAGGTAGAGATGCTGAAGCAGCGTGCAGCTGAAAGTAACCTTTTGCCCTTTGCCCTGATCTCTGCCTGGTAGTGAAAATCTGTTTTAATGTTGCAAGTAATTTTTGCTAAAAAAAAAAAAGTGGTATTTAATTTTTGTTTTTTTTTTTTTTAGAATTTTTTTATGAAATTCACTTGTAAAGCATGATGCTTTACAATTTTGATTTTTAACTTGGGGTTAGTTAAGCTATAAATTTCTTAGTGTGCATAATGTGAGAACAAAAGTAACTTTCTCACCCTGGTGTAGCAGGGGAGGGAATCCTAAAATACTTTCAGTCGATAAAGCGATTGAAACCTTGAACCTCTTATTTTGCTTTTCCACTCAAAAATATTCACCATGGTTTTTAACTGACTTCTGTATTAACTTTCAATTTCTGGCCCTAATAGCAATATTTTTCCACACAACACCTGTGTTTTGTTTACCTCGCTATTACTGATATCATTGCAAGGCAAGCAGATTTACATAAGGTTAACTTTTGTCTTTTACGTGTGCAGATGTAATGACTGTCATTGTTTTTTTGTTTCTTAAGCCCTGACAACTTCACTTTTTTAAAGTGTATATTTAGTAGATTTTACCAATTAGAGTAGACATCTGTTTGGAGATCACAAGCAATCAAAATCACTTAGGAAGAAATTGTTGGCTCATGGTGTCTCTGAGATACTTCTGTAAGTTCAGCTTCTTTTTAGCTGTTGCTAAGAGATGAATTTTCATTGACAGGAGGGACGTGAGGACGTGTCAGTGTGCTACCAGTTGTTTTATAGGCACTTAGCTCTGCCGCCTTGCAGATGGTTGGAAAACTCTTGGTAGTGGGTAAATGTGTGCTGATTATCTCATTGAATTAAGGTAACCTTTTGTCATTCATTGAATTCTGCAGACCAGGCAGTGAGCAGCTGCTCTACTGTTGAATTCTGGATTTGGTGAATACAAAGATTATGCTAAAGGCTATTTAGTCTAGTTCCAGGTACTGAACGTCAGACTAATGTGAGAATTTTTTGTTTGACACCACCATCACATTTTAATAATTGGGGCAATCATCAATGTTTTGACTGACCTGTATTTTCCAACTTTATTTTGTCACCACATGCTCACTGGTATTTTAAAGCTTCCAAAAGTAGGTCAGGAAGAGACTCTGCAAAGAACCATTGGTGGTAGTAGGTTTTTTTTTTTTTTTCCTCCTTTCTCTCTTCCCTGCTTCTTCTTAAAGTGATACAAAGCAAAGTCACTTGTATCTTTCTGCTTCTTGCACTATAAAAGTTTTCTTGTTCTTTTTGTTTCTTATTTTCAGTGCAGGCATGCATCAGATATCAGTTAGAACTGGTTCCTGGCTCATTGACAAGACCTGTCTCAAGCACAGTTTAAGCAACCTGATTATTATAAGGCTCATAAATCTGTTTACCTGTTTTGGATTACACTTGAGTGCACTTGATCTACTGGGGAAGTGTACTTAAAGCTAGTAGGTCAGTGTCATGTTAAAACTTGCTTGTAGATGTGTCTCCCCACCCATTTGAAAGCTTCAACCCAAATCATAGGTACTGATAAGATTTTTTACCAGTAAGTTGCTGCTTGTCTTCTGTGCAATTTCAATAAATATTGTTGGGCTATTTCTGTTGAAACTAGGTGGTTCAAATTCTAGGAAGTCTATTTTGATGCAGGTTTAACTCCTTTGTATTCACCAAAAAGTTAATAGTTTCCGTAAATATTTTTCTTAATAGATCTATTCAATCCTATCACAGATCTGTTGGATACAGCTTTCCATGTGCTGTCAACATCAGTTCTCTCCATGCCTGTTATTACTGCAGAAGACAGAGACTGGGGGTTGTGCTGTGTGCTTGGCTTTGTTTCCTAGGTGTTTTTCCAAGTGCTTTTCAAGGACTAGCATAATCTAGAACAGGTAACCCACTTAATAGATTTTTTTTTTTTTTTAAATGCTTTTTCTACTGATTTAGAATTACACTGAAGACATTTTTGAGCTTGTTAGTGTAAAGCTTGAGGGGAAAAGCTGTAGTAAATCCTTGATTAGTCACTTCCATGGAGGTATTAAGCGTTCTGTTATGAAAGTGAGGGACAGTAGTATATAATTAATATAAAAGCTTTTCATGCTATGTACAATTCAGCTAAATACTTGAGATTCTTTTTTGCCCTGATTGTCAGGTTGTGCTCAGACTGCACTTCGGAGGTGCTCTCAGTATCCCTGCTACCAGCATGCTGTCTTCTGTTTGTGCAGGAGTGCTGACTGGGCAGTCCCTAAGAGAAGAGCACAAGTGGTGGGGCTCAAAGATGCCATTCTTTCTGTTCTAGGTTTGTAACTAGTTCAGATATTTCAAACTGAAAAGTGTTCATTTTTTCGTGTGGCCATTTGTGAACCATCCCAGGAGGGAACCTTAACTGATAAGATCTTAACTTGGCTTATGTGGTTTCACTACTGATAATTAGGGGAAGGAAAAAGGCAACTGTGATCCGAGTTAACTGTTGATTGAGGCATAAGGGGTAGTTCAGGCTGTTTTCTGTTATATCAAAGATCTGCATTAGGTTCTTCCACGATACTAAGTATTTTAATATTTAACTGAAAATAATCTTGAGGGAATGAGAAACACGAAACAACTGGTGGCTGGTGGCCTGCCCCTCTGCTGGAGGAGGGAATGCCTGCCCTTCTCACACCCATCTACCTACCTTCTGCCCTCAGTTCAGGTAGCTTAAAACCCAGCTGCCTCGAGGGCCTGACCTCAGTGTGTGCATTTCCTGACCAGAGAACACAGGCTGAAGGCAGTGCTCAAGTTTCCAAAGCCTTGGGAAAGAGCTGCTGAGTCCTAACTGCATTCTGCTGCGCTGTGGGGTCTGCGGTGGTAGTAGCACAGGTGGAGCTTTAGAATAAGGCTTTCTGTGTGTTAGCTCAAGAGCCTGGGCTTTCTATGGTTGGATTAAAATAATCTTTCTTTGATCATGGGTTATAGCAGCAGATTAAATTGTGACAAAGTTAAATGGATAATCCATTAGAGCGGAATTAAAAGACCGAATGAATGCCATGGAGGTAGTTTTTAGAGCCTAATGCTTAATTCCTACTTGGGAGAAGATTCTGTTAGGGATGTTGTGCAGATGTTCTGTTTGAGGATGGGAGGGTTAGGTTCTGCAAATACCTTGAAACAACAAAAATAAAATCATGTTAATAGAATGTGACTTAGAATTGAGTAGCCTGAGTTATCCTGCAGAAGCATTTCCTGTGGTTACTATAGGTGGTAGTTTTATTTTGTTTACTCTGAAATAATTTGCCTGATTTTTGGAAAGATCCTAACTTTTTTCCAGGTTAGGAAGTACAGAGATCCTTAGAGAGAATCCAGCTGTTATTCTTAACTTTATCCGTATATGACCTTAACCCATGTATATTGCTGTCAATTTGGAATTCATTTGGGGCTCTTGAATTCCTGTCATCTGAAGATTAGCCTCTCAACTTACGTATGTCTAAAAAATAATTTCTCATACAGTTGTCTGGCTTGGAAGCTTTGCAAACACAAATATTAAAATCTTGTTAGTGAACTGCTCAAAGCCTCCTGTTTTGTGCCTAGCGTTGTACCATAGAGGCCAGTTTCCTCCTCAGAAATCAGAGTGCACTGACCTTGTAACGATGGTAGGTATGCGATTCTTTGGTGCGCGGCTTTGCAGGTCTGCTTTTGTATTTGTAACAAACTTGTGCATGTATCTATCGTGGTTACTGTTAACAAAGCAGTGGGTTTACGTGGAGCTGTAAGAGAAGATGCTGTGGTGCAGGACTCTGTGCTGTTGCACTGTTCCCTCATGGTGGCTGCCCTGTAGAACTGCCCGTGGTGTTGGCCTTGGTTTTGAAGCTTGTGATGCTTCTCAGCTGCCATCAGTATTGATGGGCATCTGCCTGTGGAAACCTGAAGACATCAGGCTAGTGTATTATCCTTTAGAAAAATCATCTTCTCTGGAGGAAAATGTCCTGAATGCTAGCAAGTTTTCCTGTGCTGCCTGTCAGGGTTGACAGCTGACACCTGTTATCACTGCAACAACTAGAAGGCAAAACCTTTTACCTCCTAACAGGAAGCAACTTTTTTATTCTTTTTTTTTTTTTGCTCTTCATAGTAATGCAAAAGAAAATACTCTAGTGTCTGAAATTCCAAGCTGTCATGAATATGCCTATCAACATTGCAACAAAGCCCTAAAATTCCCTAACAAAAAGCTGTATTATGCAGTTGCAGTGAATTTAAAGGACAACACCTGTCAAGATGCAAAGAAGATGTGAAAAGAGTCTTATTTACTTTCAGGATGTAAACTAAGGGTGGAAGGGGGTGGGGGTGGGGATGGAAATCTGCCTTTCTGTGAAAGTTGTCTTCTGTGTGTATGTACTGCAGTGTGCCAACTGTTAGATTTCTGAAAGCTTGCCTTCCCCATTGCTTTCTTTTTTGTAGGGACAAAGGATGTGGTGAAGTACAGCGTGGTTGAAGGCAGTTGAATCCTCTCTTTCCTTTCTACTACAGCATTCTCCTTTGATTTGGTGAAGACCATTCATGACATCTGTTGAGGGCCAAGAAGAAAGTGCTTCTCGGCTTTCAGAGTTTCAGACCTTTTATGCTAAACAAGATACCAATTATTTTTGCAGATCTGCTTGTTCTTGAAGATAGATTTTGCAGCAAATGATAGTATCTTAGTATTTAATTTCAAATAGTCATGATAAATTCGTATTGATTTGTTCTGTCTTCTTGAAATGTTGCTATTTCAAGCTGTTTGGGTCAAAGAAGTTCTGAGAACATGCATTCCAGGTTTTTGCAAGAGGATTTAGCAAATTGATTACTAATTGAGATTTGAGTCAGCTAGGACTTTCTGCTCCCTGATAGTCCAGGGTGGTATCTGACACACCTGAACCTGCAGAACTTCTATCTTCATACCTCATTTACTGCTGTAACTAAATAAATTAATTTCTGGTACCAGAGGTAAATGAATCTTGAGCTGCTTTTCAGTCTCTAAGTAATGAGTCTAATCTATTGCAGTAAAAGCTCTACTGGTTGATGAGTGTGGTATTTTAAGTAATTCTGTTGGTTAAATCTAATTACTGTACAGTACTTTTTAAATCAAACTTTGGCTGCAGGGCAAAGCGTCTTAAGCCTTGTCAAACTTAAACTGTACGTTATGTGGAATTATTTTAAGACTGATAACTGTGATCCTTTCTTGAGCAGTGTGTCCTGTATTTACAGGAGAAGAGTTATGGCTGTTGAAGCTGGTCAATTATATGGGAAATAATGGAATCGACTGTACTGAGATGCCAGAAAATAATTGAGTGTGTGTATGAGAGCCCAACTCATTAGTCTGTGATGACATACGGTGAATGCGAGGTTTTAATGATAAACTAGGTACTAATTATGAAACTCTTTCTGCGCTACAAATGAGTTAATTTATAAGCTGCCAGCACCTGTAGAAGAAAGTCTCTTAGGGCTGGAGGCTCGTGTATTAGAACATATTTATTGGTTTGATAAAAGCGGTATAGCATTGTCTGTCCAATTTAACCAGGAAGTATTTCTTGTATAATCTAACTGTAAATCTCAAGAGGAAAAGACTGTAGGAGTGTGATTTTTTGCGCTGTAATGCTTTTCAGCAGTAGTGATTAAGGAATTGATGCAAGTAACTGTTTTGAACAGCTTCCAGGGAGGAGAATTTTTTTTTTTTTTATCTTCTATGATAATGTACCCGCAAAATATCAGTTCATCTTTACACATATCTTAGACTCATACACAAATGCATATATGTGGATGTAAACACTTTATTTGCATTACTATTATGTATACAGCGATTTACTAACTTTGTTGTCCTATGAAGAGTGACCAATTTTTATTTTTAAAAATGAAAAAAGTGTGCAATATTTGGTGAGGATGGAAGGAAAAAGACTACGGTGAACACAAGAGAGGTGAAAGAAAATACTCCATGTGCTGTTAAGTTCATAGTGGTGACTTATGCAGTTGAGAGCAGCTTCCTTTCCATGGGTGCTGGCAACCATGCAGCAGTGTTAGTGTTTTGCTGGTCTTACCAGGCTAGCTGACTAACTTGGTTTTGGCTGCAGCCAGCTGCAGATGCTTGGACCAAAAGATGCTCCAACACATGCCGTGGTACTTTATTAAGCCTGGTTTCTCTTACTGACGTGTTGTTTGGTGGCCTTCTACAAAAACTAGCAAAATTGTTGTGGAATCTCTGCAGTGTCAGCGTATTCCTTGTCTATGAGACAATCAACGAAAACTCAGTGAGGAGTGGGAGAAACTCATTATGACAGCCTTTTAGGTAATCTTGGATTCTGCCTTGTGTCCTAAGAGTTTAAGGAGTGGTCTTTGTGCTGTCACGCTTTGTCAGGGCTCACTTGTGGAATAGAAAGTAGTCATCTGAACATAGCCCTGTTATCCTGCTTATGGATAGTAAAGGACATCCAGAAGGGAAAGGACCTCGCCTCTCATTTGTAGTTACTTCTGCAGGAAGAGGGAAATGAGACTTGAAGGTGGTGGTGTCTGCTTTTAAGCATGCATTTTTAAGGGGATTCTGCCCACTGTCCTGTTTCTAACGCCTCTGTTACTTGTGGTGTCCTCTGTCTTCTCCTGTATTTTCTTGCAGCATAGTTTCATTACTTCCCTGTAGTAGTAACTGGGATTGGTTTGAAGGTAACATCATTAAATGATTTTGGATCATCACAGCTGTTTGTTTTGAGGAATAGAAATATGTATGTATGTATGTGTGTATATTTATATATATGGGTTGCTGAGAATACTGCTGCAATTCATGGTCTGTTATCCTTCTTTTCCTTACCACTCCAATCTAATTCAATCTAATTTATGACCCAATTGTAATGTAGATGTTTTGCTGCATCTCATAGAAAAATTATGTGGGTGTTTGTTTCTCCTCAAAAGAGGCTGTAGAGGCATGATCCTGTGGAGTGCAAGCGGAGGGGTGGGACACAGCATTGTCTTATGAAGATAAAAACTAAGCTTGTGAACTTCTCCACCTCTTGAAATCAGATGGAAGGTTTATTTCATTTGAAGCATCTATGTGACCTCTGAGAGTCTAAATCTTGAGTATGTTGGTCTATTCACACCATCAAAGATGTTTTTGGAGTGCGCATGTGTGAGCAGGCAGTCCCTTTGCACAAAATGTCCTCTGTCTCTTCTCAAACCAGAAGAGAATAGAAAGTAAATGCATGGAAGTGATTAAGATAATGCTCAGAGTTACTGTGCGTGTCTCTAAGTACACTTTTAACTATCTTAGTTTTGCCAGAGATTTTCAGACTGTGTTGTGCAGGCATTGGAGCTCATGTGATGATGGGTAGTGACCATCATGCTTCATCCTGCAGGAGATGGTGACTCCAAGCTGCAGACTTTCCCTGACTGCTGAATTTGTTGAGTGTGTCCTGTGCTGGCATCTACATCTGGAGCTGTGACTCCTGTCACCTTTTCCAGAGTTGCTGCTGGAGCTTATCATGGAGAGAGTAGTGTTGATCTAATTAATTTCAGCTGGTTCTGTCACTTTTGTGCAGCCAAGTGCCTTGCATGGGGTTCCCCAGCCCATGGTGTGGTGGAGCCTCCCAGACTGGCTCTGCGGAAGCCACCTGTTGCTGCTGTGGTTTCTAAGTGAACCAAATCTGGGAGCCACAATGCTAAACCACATCCATGTTACAGGAATTAAACACAACCCTTAAAACAGGAAAGTGGGAGGCTGTCGTAACAGCCCGGGTCTCTAAACGTTTTATTTTGGTGATCTTCCTGCTATTTGTCTATTTCTGTGGTCAGTAAGAAAGAGTACCCGGCATCAAGAAAATGTGTTGAAAGCAAATCGACCATTATAGTTGACTTATGCTCAGATTGAATGTAAATGCTTTTACTTTATCATGTATTAATGGTCTCAGTTTGATTGGGTTACTTTATAATGCACAATTGTTTCTGAGGAAGTGAGTCCTTTTTTTGAGTTTGTTCAAATATACCAAGCTTAATGAAAGGCAGTGTGAGCTGGATCTGGTTTAATGAGGCCCGCTTCTATCAAATTTACTACTTTAAACCCAACTACAAATAAAGTGAATTAAAGACCAAATTATTTCAATATAGATGTGCATTGAGCCAGAGTGTTATAATGATTAATTTCCTCAAGTGTTTAATTCCCAGTAGGTTTTTGTGTCAACAGCCAAAAAGGAATTTATTGACTTTACATTAAGCATAGTTTGGTCTAGCTGATTATATTATTCAAGTGTAAATTAGTGGGTGGTAGAAGACTGTGTTGTGTTGGAATTTTATTTTGTCTTAAGCAAATTGTCTTATGCCTTATTAACCAACGGTGCTTTAAATGTATAGTTCTGACTTTTGGAGTAGGTGCTAGGGCATGCACAAGTGTTTTTTGTGTGTTGTTTCTATTCATTATGCAAGAACATCAGTATTCAAGCAGTGTTTTTTCTCCAGTACCCCTCTCCTCTGCCATTGCAAGTTTGAGTGTTCTGAGGCAAGCTGACTAGTGTTGTGTGGCTCGTGGGTTTTTTTGGTTTTGCTTTTTGCTTTCTTTCTGTTCTTAAAGTGCTATGAGATGTGTAGGTTCCATTTCAGTGTATACTAATTTACAGGTCAGTCTCTTATTTGCAGTAAGAGGCAAAAGGAAACTCATCTCTTCTAAGTCCTGTCTTATGTCTGTTAAGCATATAAGCATACGCATCTCAAAGCAGATGACTTGGTATCTGTACATTGAAAACATCATTTGACTAATGTCTCTTCTCATGCAAAGATAACACTGGAGGAATATCTGTTTCTTTTTTGGCTGTATTTCAAGGGGAGTAAATACTATGTGGAATAGTTAAAACAGTGTATGTGTCACTGTCAAAAAAGTTGCATCCTCATATGTATTCTTTTCTCCCCTACTGTAGCATGCATAGCATTGAAGTATCATTAAAAATAATAGGTGTTGAAATAGATGATACTGATAGATCTTATTATGTTTCAATTAAAAATTGTGCTGTGCAGATTAAAAATGGAAAAAAAAAATCAGATTTCTAGTTGGACATGACAGCCCTCCAGTTTGAAAAATAATTACTGTTGGATCAAACTTTGTGTTCAGTGTCTGCTATCAAGTTATCTATCAAAGAAAATGAGATGAGTGATTAAAAGGTTCAGATCAAAGGCAACTGATTTTAGCTTCACTGGAGGCTCCCATCTTTTAATTTAAAATGTATCTATGTCTAACTGATTACTTCTCACATTTATAAAGAAATATTGACATCCCGCTGAAGTATGCAGTGACCTCACTTCTAGCTGAGTTGTGTAGGTTTCACTGCAGGCACTCTGAACGCATTGATATTCCTGTAACCTTTTGAGGCAAGATATGTGTTTAGTGTATTAATGAGCTGGTTGAAGTGATGTACGGTAATTTCATCCTTCGGTAAAAACAGATGTGAAAGATTCCGTTTTAATATTTAATCAAGCTCAAAGCCTCTGTTGGCTTGTTTAAGTTGACCTGACAGCATTATACCTGGAAACACTTTGAATTAAACCCTGAGTGCTTGACCTTGTTCAAACAGCTGTAATTTAATAAGGCTGCTGTCTTTGTGGAAATAGTGTGGCTAATGGGCAAATCCTTTCTTGGCCAGGACTGCTTTTTTTTTTTTTTTTTTAATTGCAGTGGAAAATATTCCTATCTACTCTTAAAACGTTTTAATCTGATGAAATAATAAAAGTGTGTGTGGGGAGTTGGGGAAGTAGCCAAAGATCTTTTGCTGTGATTATTCCTAGTCCTAGATAATAGTTCAGGGATGCCAAAAGATACCAACTTTCTTCCAGTGTCTTGAGCGTTCTCTCCTGATGGGCCCCTCATCTTGTACCAGAACTTTTCTTTGAGTTTGGGTGTGGAAGCTAGTGGTAGCTCAAGTGATATGTTGGTATGGGTTCAATAAAGCCAGTAGAGCTTGTGCCTCCTGCTTGTGCCTGCAAAAACATTTCTAAACTTTGGAGTGTTTCCAGTTGGACCCTGGGAACAAGCGCTTAAATGTTTGTGGACAAGTGTCTCTCTCAGTTAAGCTTTTATGAGAAGAGGTGGAGATGGGGTGGAAGACAAGTAGTGAACAGCAGTGTAGGTATCAAAGGCAGCAACGGTGATTAACAGAAGTTAATCACCGAACTAGGAATGAGAGACAAAATTGTCCATCTTATTATGCTAAATAGAATGCAAAATATGCTATAAGAAAATGGAGGAAAAAAAACCCCACCACAAAACCTCCTTTATTCTTCTGGTCTTGTATTTCCAAAGGAATTGGACCGATGCTTCAGTCCTAATTTTATAGACTTGGGTGTGCTGAGCCCTTCCTCACAGCACGTGCCTTCCAGCCCCATTACCGTACCAGCTTTGGTGCCCTTCTCTGGATGCTTACAAGGACCTTCACATCCCAGTTCTGAAGCCCAGAACTGCACACAATATTCAGCGTGAGGCCACACCAATGCTAAATGTAGCAGCAGAATCACCTCTTTTGACCAGCTGGCTGTGCTGTGTTTACTGCATCACAAACTCAGTTTGCCATCCTGCCTGCCAGGGCACCCTGCTCCCGCCAGCATCTCTACGTCCCTTTCAGCTGAGCTGCTCTCCAGGCACCTGACATCCAGTTGTGTTGTGCTCACATTTGATGAGAGGGAACTGTGATTCTCAGAACTTGCAATGAATCTGCTATTTGAGAGTTTGACTGTATTCCCTAGATTAAGAATGTTTTAGTAATTCCAGAGGCAACATAATTTAAATAACAATGGTAAAATAAAAATGGACTTGAAATAATTTTCATTCCAAAATACAGCAACACTCCATTATGTCACTGTCAGTACAAAACACCATATGGTTGTTGCTAAAGAATATTGATATAGCTTGGAAGTACATGCTGGCAAGAACTGCCTATGCTCACAGAAAGCCACCACGTATTATAAAGACAGTGCCTAACAATAGCAAACAAAACGATCATTCACTTAAAACCTTTTTTTCCCTCTAGCAAAACATGACTTCTATATTCAAATTCAGTAAGATAATTGTAGTTTTAATGTAACGGAAGACATTACATTGACATAGGACACTACATTATACCTTCATGTTCCTGAGATGGAACTGATGAACATGATACGCGTGCGGGCATTCAGCACTTCTGTTCAGGAATCTAGTGAAGCGTCAAGGTGTGCTTGACCACGCATTTTAAGGAAGTCTGTTATTTCGGATTGATGCTCAAGAGCAGATCCAGTGCACTGTCATTTCTTCCTCAATCATGGTTTTTTTTTTTTTTTTCAAAGGCATTAAAAGCAATGAGGAAATAGCTGGGCAGCATTCTGCTAAACCTCACCGAAGCATAGCTAGTTGTGGGTGGTCTTTGAGTTATGTGAGCAAAGAAAGGAAAACAAGTTTTAAAATAAATGTTCTTTCATCTGATAGTTAGTTACTTTGTTGACACCTTGTGTTTAGGGATTTTAACAGCTTCTGTGGTTTGAGAGCTCTGTCAGTCCTGAGTTTGCTTCTCTGATCTCTCATCACCCTCAGTAGCTGGCTTTGGCTGAAGTTGCGTTTCTTCCAGAACTCCAGTGTGTGCACAAGGACACCAGTGGTAGGAAGCAGCTGTCAACTCTGCTCGTGTTGGGAACCTGTGGCAAGGCTTTGGGTTTGGTTTGTCTGTATGAAACATGGCTTTGTGGATCATATTCAGATTCTGCTCTGGCTGTTGAAGTGCTGGCTGATAGCACGTTGGCGGTCTATTGCTGCTTGTTTAGCTCAGGAAGGCTGATGGTGGCACACGGTGATCTTCACCTCCAGCTGAAATACTTGCAGGAGGGCTCCGGCCCTTCACTCTGCGAGGTTATCTCAACTACTTGCAGGCTTATGTAAACAACAGGTTATCTCCATCCAGTTCCTCCTGAACAGGTGCCTATTTTTAAACTTGATAACTTCATGTTCTTACAAGTGTAAACAGAGTCTGGGCTATTGATTAATAACTCCTGTAATGCAGGAAGTATGTGAAAGTGTTGCCCTTCGACACAGTCATTCACGTTTTGATTCCTTGGAACGCATCTGCAGCCAGTTGATAAACATATTTGAGGAAACTTCCTGTACTGTACTTGTTTTGTGCTCTGAAGTTGCAGCCCTTTTCCTGGGACCCGCTTGTGTGGCCCCCTCTGAAGATCCAAGAAGCAACTGGGCTGCATCTGTCCATGCCTGCGTCCCCGTTAGGAATGCTCACTATGTACTTCCTCTGTCTTTGGCATATTGAAAGCTAGATTAGCTGTGTTTAAAATCAACAGTTTCCTATTGGGAGTAACTGTACCTCAGGAGAAGGCTGAAGTTTTGGCTTCTGTAAGGTTGTTCTAAAATGCAGCCCAGAAAAATTAGGCAGGAGAAAACACCTGCAGCTTTGCTGCAGATTGTCAGGTTTTGTTTGCATGGGAAGTCTCTACCTGTTACACGTCTTCCAGCAGTGCTGCTTTCTTAGGAAATACATCTGTCCTAAGTATATGCTGCTGGAATCAGCACAGATGCTTAAGGTGAGACTGGCCCAATGTGCAAGGGAAGAAAACATTGGAGCTAAAATCATCTTGAGGGGAAAAATGGTACATTTGGCAAAGTTAGTGGCTGACTTATTCCTGTTTTCCTACATTTTAACAAAAAGAAAGTTGCAGCTAAAATGCAACTGCAGTCGATGTCAGTCAGCTGTACTTGGCATTTTCCCCCTTGATAATGTTTAACTTTTTGGATTATCTTGTACTTAATCAAAACTATGGCAGAAGTTTTATGGATACAAAGTGGTGAAGAGATGCCTTGAGAAGCATTGTTGCCGAAGGAAAAGGGGGGCCAGCTCTGTCTGCATCTTTGACCTTTTGGGTGGTGGCAGAGGTGGCAGGTAGCCAGCTGAGGAGTTTGTGTGTGCTGCTGAGCTAGATGCTGATGTGTTTGCTCTTGGTGAGTTAGAGACTGTGGGTACAGAGAGAGGGGAGGAGTGTTGGGGATGTGGGTGTGAGCATGAGGAACAGAGCTTGAGAGTCTGGAGATGAGGAGATAGGAATACTTTCTCACTTGATTACCTAAATGTTCAAGGCTCTAGGTCAAGCTAGCTTTGTTTATAAAATTAAATACTTTAAAAATCTCACAGGTTCAAGGGATATTTCATAGCCTAAAACAAAAGGGGAAATGTTGGAGTGCTTTTTCTTCATGTATAGCAACAGATGCAGTTTTCCAATCTTATACTTAAAAGATTGGGGTATTCTGTCCCTTGAGCTGCATAGGCAGTAGAATTAGCCAGGCAGAATAGCAGCGCACGCTGAAGAAAAAGACACTTGGTTGTTTGTTTGGTGTGATTTCTCTGCCGTTTCTGTCCCTTTCTCTCCCATCCTGTTGCCATAATACAAAACTGATATCAAGAAACTCATTTTTCTGTTTTTGTACCTTAATGGGAGATGGAACAATGCTGGAAATGGCTTTATTTTAGTTAAAGAGAATAACGTGGTTCAGGAGTCGTGTAAGCTCTTCTTTTTTTGGCTACAGACGGCTGTCTACTTGATAGTCAGTCTCAGATTTTGCTTTGGTTACGACTTTTGGCTTGTGTTCTGAAGAGATTACCCCTGGAATTTCTTGTATATACAACGCCTCTCCCCCCAGTCCTTTTAGCACAAAACATGATTCGTGTCTGAAAATTGTATAGAGAGATTTCTGATGTGCAGAGCCCTCCAGAAGTTGGGGGGAGCGAGGGGGAACAGTATGTTTTCCAGTGGTCGGGATGAAAAAGTTGAGTGCTTGCTTTTCTATTACTTACTAGGGAGTTGTACTCCCTTGCATTTTGTTGCTGTTGTAAGATTCTCCATTTGTTTTGCCTTTCTGGAAAATAAATGCCTGCATATGTAATTAAAGCAGGAATCAGACTAGGTTGTTTTCCTCAGTAGGAGGTGCAAATAGTTTTACAGCTTGTCATGACTACAGCTTTATTTTCTGAAGGTGCAAGCAATTACCCTGTTGATTTAGCTGTACGCTTGGTATCAATACCCTGTGCTGCGCATACCGAGTGATCGGTGTCACGTGGAGTGCTGCTTGCTGGGATCCCTCTGACGGGCTCTGCAGCACGAAGCCCAGGGGGGACAAGCAGCATGAGCAGCAGTTTGCTTTTGACAGCAGAATGTCCTTGTTGCTATTGATTGGGTTGTTCAGTGAAGTGAAAAGACATTGATCCAGCTTTAAACTGGTAGTTATATGATAATCCTGGAGATGAATGAGTATCAAGTGAGGTATTGCTGGAGGGAGGTGGCATAGGGCGAATCCAATACTGTTTTTTTTTTTTCTATGCATGTAGTTAATAACAGGCTAATGATACTTTAAAAATAGATGTTTTGTTATATAGATCTGCACTAAATTAATTGCAACGAATAAATATGAAACAGATCTTTCTGTACAACAGATGTAAATAGTGGTAGGAGGACATCTGTCTCCCCTGCTTCCTGGAACAGTTGTTCTGTGTGCGTCTCCCCAGTCCGGGGTCCTGCAGGTAATGCTGATATCTTCACTGGTGGTGAAGGGCTGCTCTTCAGCATTTCAGTGTTGTTGGTAGCATCACTTGGTACTGAGGTGCTTGGTAACATCCTAAGAATGTTTTGCAGCCATTGTCAGTTGATTTGGATGCCCCATCTCCCTGGGGAGTTACTCCAGATGTTAGCATAGTAAAACCAAGTGTACATCTACAAACCTACCAACCTTCTCTTATGGGTGGAAAGAGGAAGTGTGGGTGTGTGGGGGAGCGACAATGGATGGCTGGGAAACTGCATCGGCAGCAGCAGCATGCAGAATTGCACTCCAGTAGGCTACTGAAGCAGGGGCTGGCCACATTTGTTTCTCTTGGCAGCTGGAAAAGGGGATTTGAATTCTGTTGGTTGGACTACCCCAGGAACTTATTGTATCACCTTCATCACTTGCCAGAGTTCAGCAGTGCAGATGTGAGCGCCATGTGGTATAGTTCCGTGAGATGGTTGTGGTCTCTATCTGTGCATTGCTGCTCCTTTCCCCTTGCTGCGCGAACGTGGCTGTCGGTGGGGGTGACTGGACCAGAGAGACTGCTCAGTGATCTGTTGTGCTCCATAATAGGATCAACATCCCAAAGCTTGAATTAAACTTTTTAGTGTTTGTTTTTTTTTTTTTTAAAAAAAAAAATTCCTCATTTTTGTAAATGAAGTAAACAGTAAGGAAAAAAGAAGTGGGGGGAAAAAAAGCTTAGGTCTGGAAAAGAGACAATATAAAGTAGTATTGTCTAACATCCTATGCATTTTTTGGGGTTCTTAGAGCATTTTTCGCGTAAAGCCACATTACAGTTACTCTTTAATTTGTAGACACTTGATGGTAACTATGAAAGGGCATGGATTTTATTGCAGTACCGGCATCCAGAATGAGGGTACTTATTAACTCTGTCCCATATATTCATGTTTGAAATCATGTTTCTTCACGTTGTACAAAGACTGTGGTTTTAAAACTGTACACACGCTCCCTGCCTGCTGAGACTACCCCAACAGTCATCCAACTTTATACTTCAACGTGCCTTTTAGGTAATAAGCAATAAACAAACAAAAGGCAATGATTGCTAATTAATGATAACACCCCTTTTACTTCTTTAAATGTATTCATCTCCTTCAGGAGGCAATATACTCTGGGTAAGACTTTTCCCAAATGGGGAAAGCATCAAACTTAGCTGTTGTCACTTCTGGTGTTTGCCAGTGTCTGTAAGGGGGGGGTGGGGTGGGTGCTGCATTGTTTGGTATTGTAATGGAAATTAAGTTAGCTAGGGAATGGGGAAATTACTATTGCAGTAATGAAGTTATGCTCCTGTGTGAACAGAAGTTGCAGCCGTGGCTGACATCTTCTTCAGCTTTGACAAGTAGTTCTCTCTTCAGTTCTCTCTTCAGTTTGGATATTGTGCTGTTGTCTGATTTGACATCACTTTATTTCTAAATCACAATTAAAAAAAATATTTTGAATTTTTTTTAACCTGCTCACCCTCTGGGTACTCTGCAGAATTTTTGAATATCCTGAGTTGAAAGGGACCTGTAAGGATCATTGAGTCCAACTTCTGACTCCACACAGGATCACCTGAAAATCAGACCATATTTCAACGTATGCATGGGAGAAAACCCAAAAAGAGCTTGTAGGGATGGATGGTACAGCAGGGGTGCTTAGAAGTGAAGTTAGGAGATAATGATTTCTGGAGGATTTATGGATTTTTGTGGAGAATGCCTTTTGCCGAAGATGGTTGCTTTGCTATTCTGTTCTACTTCCACCTCACACTTTACACTTCAGGTAAGGATTCTGTAGAGAGCGTGGTCAGGAGATTCTCTAAATCCCTATGAGCAGTGCAGTTATCTTAATAGAGATCTTGATTGATTTTATTTTTTTTTCCTTTCCTAGAAAGCTGTGCTGGGACCTGCACAGTTAGCTATGATTATGGGTAGCAGAGCTGCATTTTCTTATAGGAAACAGAACTCTTCGAATGCAGTAAAGAATGCATACTGTCCTGCAAGATCTTTTATCCTTTAGCTATAATGGGCAAGATGCAAAAAAGTAACAAGTAGGAATTTATGCTAGGTAACCTAACTTTTTTACTTCCATCTGGCCCTGTGGATACTACCTATAGATCTTGTGAAGGAGTAGTGTTTTCTTTATCACTGTTTTTGATTTTATTTTGAAAGATCTGAAAGAAGAAATTTAGTTTTATTGTTAGTGTTTTCCAGACCTTAAATTATTTAGGTAAACACGCCTAACCCTATCCATTCTTCATTTTCCCTGTCATTCCTAAGACAACAGTTCGTATTGTAAATACATGGAAGATTTCAAAACTGAACTTTTGGGAGAGAGATCTCCAATTTGCGGATCCTTTGGACGGAGGGAAGAGGTGAGGAAAGGGATGAGTTGTACGTAGTGATCGGTAGCAGCAGAACTCTAACCCGTGAGCTTTCTTTGCAGAAAGAGGAAAGTGCTGTCCCTGAGAACTTCATAAAAAGCAGAGAAACTGTGAGAAACCTCTATTAATTACCTTAAGCTCATTAATTTTGCCAAGCAGCAACAGTGATAAGTTGTCTTACAGATCTCTTATAAGAGCAAATGTATCTTCTCATTTGTAACCAAACTTTAAAAGCACTTCAAGAGAAATGGGCTGTATAAGCTCATCTGTAAACCACTCGCAGCTTGTCTTTCAAGGAAAATCCTCTTCAGAATGCATTACTTTGTATGCGCTTTGTGGTTCTTGCTGAACAAAATCAATCTAAATAAGCTGAGATCTATACTGAGTAGCCAGTGAAAGTTTGTGTTATGCATGTAAGGAAAATAGTATTTGTTGTGATAGAAATGTCCTGCTCCTTTCTGCCTGCTCTCAGTTCTCTTGAGGAAGAAAGTGTGGAATTCTGGCTGCAGCACATGGGAATCCTGGAAGATGTGTGTAAGCGTTTACTCCCCCGAGCAGCACCAAGACTGGCATTGTTCTCTGCCTTGTCACAGAGACAGAACACGTGGACAGTAGAAATGTAGCACCTTTAGGGATGTCCTAAATGACTGACGCCTCCCTGCTGCTGCCTGCAGCTGCGATGGAAGAAAGCAAACTGGTCATGGTATGAACAGCTGTGTCATAGATGGGCATTGTTGGGTTTTGTGTCATGGTGTAGAGCCACATGCTTGTATGTCTGTGCTGTGACTTGGGTAGTTTCTGTAAAGCCTTGTGGGCATTGGAATAAAGATTTCTGGATTACTGGTTTGATTCACCCCTGCCCAGAGTCAGCTTCTCTGGCTGCCTTCGTGGTCATCGCTCTGTTAGTTGGAGCGCCTTGGCCATTTGGGGTTTGAATGCATTGTCAGAGAGAATTAAATAATACGCTGCTGGGAAAGACATGTTTTCTGTCTTTATATCTGCTTTTCTTTGTGTATGTTTTGAACTGCTAATTTGATTTAATTATACATCAACTCTTTGGCAGATGAGAGATGTAAATCTGAGACTGTTGTGCTGAAGAATGTGATCTGTATGTGACCTAAATAAGTACTAGATCCATCCAGATGAGAAATAAGTCACTATTCCTGTTGTCATCTCACATAGGGGTGTCACTCAAAGTTGTGTGATCCAGGTTTGTGTTTGAGGTTGTGCTTCTGCCAAACATCATTTAAACAGTCTGTCATTAATAAAGAAGAAAGATTAAAATGAGAAGCTGCTTTCTGTTGCTGGATTCGCTTGATTCATGTGTTCTGGCTTTCATACTTTAAGATTTGCTGTGTTCTGAGTAATAAAATTATTTTTATATGTGCAATACTAATACTTCTCCCCTTCCTTTCCCCCCTTCTTTATCTTCCTCTCGTCATGTTTTGTCACTGTCATCCCTCTTGAAGTGTAGATTTATTTCTCATAGGAAATGTTGTTTTCTTTGGCAGGAGCTACGAGCGAGTCTGTGTGAAATTACATAATGTCTGAAAAGTTATGTTCATGATTAATTAGCCTATCATAAAATGATTTCGGTGTGTGTGGAATAACTAGATCATACTTTTAATTTATTTGGCACTGGTAGTAGGCACTCCGGTCAGTACTTCAGAGTGCTTTCTATTAACTGCTGTATACGTTACCTGATGTATATCTGGAATGTGAAATGTATTTTTATTTTTTTTATTGGTCAATTAATGTTAACCTTGCATCCAGGTTCAAATAAACTTAAAAGGAAACTAGCCTTGGCTGAAAGTATGTCTTATTTTTCAAATAGCAGAAATTATAGTTGTTTACTGAAAGCCAGGCAACTTCTAAATGGCACGTTCAAAAAGCTTAAAAAAAAAAAGGGGAAGTGATATGTTCTATCCAAACTGCATTGACATCAGTGGCACAATTCTCAGACTGCAGAGGAGTCAATATCTCATCCAGGGTTTACCTTTTTTTCTTTTTTTTTTTTCCCTTCTCTTTCAAGAATCCTTTTTAGTGCAGTTAAACTACGTTCCAGAAGTACTGAGGCATGGCTGTTGGATCTTGCAGATGTTGACTTGGTTAGCAAGACTTCTTGTTAGTGAGGAAGGCTTTTAGCTTATATGCTAAGCATCAAAATAAAGAGAGGAAGCGAACTGTTCTGTGGGTTGGAGTAAACAGAATCCTTTATAGGCTTCATTTCTGAAGTGGTCTGGATTTTAGACGAGTAGTGTTGAAAAACTTTTCTATGCTCTTAAATTCTGCATCATTCTTGCTTCATTTAATTGATATTTCACAAATGCTAGTTTTTGCAAAACTGAGGGAAATGCTGTGTTCATCCCAAATATTGCTTATTTAAATTAGCTTTGCTGTTGAACACCACGTGTAATTTTAGTTTTTGCTAACGTGAGGACTGCCTTTTGTATGCCTAGGGAGCCTACTGTAAACGCTGCACATAATAACTTAAATTAAGCCACCGAAGGACAGGAGCCATAAAACAACTTTGATTTAGGCTATTAAGAAATAGGGTCATCTTTTGGATTGTGCCTTGGGATCCACTGTCTCCTTGTTCTGAGTGGTTAAGGGAAATATTTTTCTCACCCTAGCTTAGAAGGGAACCTGAAGCGTTTAGAGAGTCAGTAGGAATCAGAATTTTGTTGTATTGATCCTCTAGTGCTAAAAGAGCTCAACAGTGAGTACATGGAGTGAAAAATTGACCTCCTTAGCCTTACAGGTTAATCCAGTCCTATGGGCTGTTTGGTGAGGTTGGCAGGGCAGCTTTCTTCATGCTGCTTCTCTTTCCATTGGGATAGCACATTTCTTCTTCTGTGTGAAGAGGCAAGGGGAAATCTGTGCCTTCAAGACCTTCTCATGCAATGGATTCCTGCAGTGTCTCGTGTGTCTGTGTGCTCTTGTCCTAGCTGTGCTCTGCACTTGTGAGATTAAAGTGTTTTGTTGGTTGCACTACATAAGAGGTAGAGTATGGTAGGAAAGGGCTCTTTTTTGGAGTGGTCACTGTCCCTTAACTGTGAATGAGGATGTAGGTGCAGGTTATTCCATTGCTTAATTCTGTTAAGGAATGGAAGTGAACAGCAACAGCTCCACATTATGTTGAAGTAATCCTCTTGGTGCTGTTTGGCTTCTGAGTGCTGCCAAGACTTCCATGTCAAAATTGGGCAAGCCCCAATAGTCTTGTCAGTTGCTCAGTTTTCTTTCGTGTGTGCTTTCCTTCAGTTAAGACACTTGGAGTGTGAGGTTCTTGCTGTTATCTGTAGGCCATCGGTTGCTATTGTGGAGACAGAACATAATCTTGCAGGATGGCTTAAAAATCCCTTGCAAAATTATAGTAAGCAGGTTGCTGGCTGCTTTGCTATGGTGCTTCTCTTACCTTTTATTTCTCTTTAACTCATTCTGAAGCTATGGCTCACACGCATTCCCTTAGTAGGACGGCAGGTTAATATTACTGATAGGGGAGAGGATGGCCTCTGGACTCTGTGGGTTTTGCTTGGTACTACAGACTTCAAGTTGATGCGGGTAGATTAAAACCAGGGTTTGAGAGCCTGGCTGGTTTGTTTCTAGGAGTCATGCAATACAAATTGCTGCAATCCTTTCTTTTTTATCCCCCCACCTCATAGCTTAAGTATAATGGTTGTAGCCAAGTCCCAAATCTGTTTCCTTCAAGAGGCTTTTATTTAACTTTATTTAATAGGCATACTTGGAAACCTTTCTAAGAAAAGCTTGGCCTTCTGTGAAATATTTATCAGTTCTGTCCTGAACTGTTTGTGTTCCAGTGTACGTGGTAGGGCTGATTACCACTGCTTTATTATATTCACATGGAGATAATTTTTCCTGTATTTATAAAGGGAAATAGTTGAGTTTTTTGTTTGTTTTTCATAATTATAAGATTATGTTTTAATTTGGGGGTGAGGGGAGGGTGAGGAGTTTGTTCCATGTTGAACATCACCTATAATATAAAGAAGCAGAGACCAACAGAACTATCTTCTTAATTTTGTTTGGAATGCCAGCCTCTTAAATAACTCTTTGGGATGTAGGACTCTTTTGCTTGTTCACTTTTATTACCCTTCTGCCATGGATTTCAGCAGCTGATGATGTGAAAAACTGCTATTATCTTTGCTCTTGTACATAAAATACACTGTATGTACTTTACAGAACTAGCAGACCTTCAATGGCATTGAGTCATGTAAGGTTAGAAGCCTGTGAGTGACTTGAATGTCTTGGCTGTTTGAATAAATTGCCCCTTTCCTCTCAGGAGTAAAATTCAGTTCTTGTTGTGGGGAGGAAGGAAAGGGGAGTGGAAATTAAGCTGTTCTCATTTGATCAGTTATTTGTCCAACTTTCACCCTTTTCAGAAAGGCGACCAGGATTGAGCTTATTTTTAGATAAATAAAAAGTGGATTTGTATTGCTTCATAGCTCGCCTGGTTGAGTAATATTTTAGTGCCATTGTTTTCACCAAACAAAAACCGATGATGTGGCAACAGCGGAGTTGGAAGCACGCTGGTGTTACTTGATGCCTATAGAAATATAGGGCTTTAGTCATGGTAGTTCTCTAATACCTGGGCCTTCGTAAGAAAGGTGGCTGTCATAACAGTGACGTTATTTTATTGTATCTGCTTTTAAAATGAGTGTTTCATCAGAAAGAATGTCAAATTATGGGTGTTATAACAAAATCTCCCTTTTTAAAACAAACAAAATAGCAACAAAACAAATAAAAAACAAACACAACATAGCTCTTTTTTTATTTAAAGCTTCTTGCATTTTCATACCCACATCAATGGAAAAAATCTAAATAAATGTTTCTCTTGTAAAACCATATTGGATTCTGGAATCTGCAGCCTCAATCACTTTTGTTGGTTCCAGTGCGTTTGCTTTAAGTATGTGAGGCAAGCAGGTAGGATATTTCTTGTCATGGTATGGCAATTGAGCTGTTTCATCTTGAAGAAGAGCTGAGTTCTACTTACGAAATCGTAGAAAGATTGGAGGGGACCTTAAATATCACCCAGTTGCAGCCCCCTGCAGTGGGCAGGGCTGCCCCCCACCAGGTCAGGCTGCCCAGGGCCCCATCCAACCTGATCTTGAGCACCTCCAGGGATGGGGTTCCCACAGCTTCTCTGGGCAGCCTGTGCCAGTGCCTCACCACCCTCTGAGTAAAGAATTTCCTCCTAACATCTAACCTAAATCTCCCCTCTTTTAATTTAAAGCCATTTCCCCTTGTCCTATCACTGTCAGATTGTGTAAAAAGCCAGTCCCCCCCTCCTGCTTCTGGAAGGCCACAGTGAGGTCTCCCTGGAACCTTCTTTTCTCCAAGCTAAACAAGCCCAACTTCCTCAGTCTTTCCTCACAGGAGAGGTGTTCCAGCCCTCTGATCATCTCTGTGGCCCTCCTCTGGACCTGCTCTGACAGCTGTACATCTTTCTTGTGTTGGGGCCCCAGGCTTGGATGCAGTACTCCAGGTGAGGCCTCACAAAGGCAGAGTAGAGAGGGACAATTTTTTCCCTGCTGCCACCCCTCTTCTGATACAGCCCAGGATCCCATTGGCCTTCAGGCTGCAAATGCACACTGCTGGCTCATGTCCAGCTTTTTGTCTACTAGGATCTCCAAGTCCTTCTTGGCAGGCCTGCTCTCAAGGAGTTCTTCTCCCAGTCAGTATATATATCTGGGATTACCCTGACCCCAGTGCAGCACCTTGCACTTGGCCTTGCTGAACCTCATTAGGTTTGTGTGGGCCCACTTCTCATACCTGTCCTGGTCCCTCTGAATGGCATCCTTTCCTTCCGTTGTGTCAACTGCACCACTCAGCTTGGTGTGGTCAGCAAACCTGCAGAGGGTACACTCAATCCCACTGTCTAGGTTGTTGTTAGCCATGTTGACTATTCCAGTCCTGTGAAGCCCCCGCTTTTTGATTTCGTGTAGTGCTACTCAAATCTGGATAGTGCTGACAGTAAACCAGCCTAAAGAGTAAGCTAAATAATATCTGCGTATGATCAATGTAATCTGCAATTAAATATTTTCCCTGAGCAATTAGCATCAAGACAACTGGTAATTATTCTATGTCACACTGCAAACATATTAGACACATTTATGTAAGAAGACTTGGGTAATAAGTTATGAATAAAAATGTGCATACATACAGACATCTGAGTAAACATAGTATTATGCCAGCCGAGTATGTGCTTTTCATACTGGAGTTTGTTTAATCTACCTAAAAGCAATACTTTCTCCAATTAATGTCAGAACTGGCGTTCCCATTGTATCAGGCCTGAGACCCACAGTACTGCTTCCCTGCTTGTGGTTTCCCATGTAACACGCTTCCTCCCAGTTTCATTGTGTTAGGAGGCAGAGTTTGGAGTTAGGAAATGCAGTCCGTTTCCAACAACTGTATATGTGACCAAAAAAGTCCGTCAAAACAAACACCAAACTAGCAAAACAAACAAGCAAACAAAAAAAATATATCAAAACCCAAATGGGTTCCATGCCAAAATGTTTGGAAATCTTCTAAGCATATGAAGAAAGAAGCAAGTGATGAGCAGGATTTTAGTAAGCTAGACACTTGTCCATTGCTAAGTTACTTCTGAATTAATATCTCAAGGTGAACTTAAAGGTGAGATTCCTTGGAGGACTGCATACTGATTGCATGGATGATGTGCGATTCAACTACTTCTAACTGCTTTTCATCAGACATGTGGCACTGTGGTTGCTAGTGTAAGAGATGAAATCATGATTTTAAGGCTTAAATGTATCAATTTGTAGCCGAAGTCATACTCAGTATGGGTAAGACAAACAGCAGCTTATGCCTTTGCATCCCTCACTGGCTGCTCAGTGCGTTGAGCTTGCCACTCAGTGGCTCTTAGTGCAGCACCTGTGGCTGCCAGCGCCCTGTGAGGACTCCTGGCCTTCCTTTGCTTTGCCTTTGGAAGTTTTTTGCCACTCATGAAGCTCTGGTCACAGGGCCTCCCAGCCCAGGCATCATTTGCCTGTCCCTATCCCATGTCCTCCTGCCCTTGGCACTGTTCTGCAGCCTTCTCCCAAGCCTCTGTGAGCTGCGTGTTGACAAATTCCCATGGCCTGTAAGGATTACCTGACCCGTGGGTGTGTGAAGATTGCGACAGTGGGTTTGTGGGATTCCACAATGCACAAGGACGCCAAGGCTTTTGTTTCTTGAATTTCTTCATTGCCAATTAGTACAAATCACTGCTGGTAAAGCACGTATATACTTGCGGATATTTACTTATGTGCGTGCCTGTCTGTGTGTTTTGAAGAGCAGCTCTCTCCAGACCGCTCCCAGGAGTGGGCTGCCTGACAGGAGCAGGCCTTGCTCCCTGGAGGGGCTGTGCTGGGGCTGGGCAGGAGGCAGGGGGGCCCCAGTGAGGGCCTGGTGCCAGGCGCGCCCTGCAGGCAGCTGTGGCAGAGAAGCTCAGCTTTGTGCTTTTGATACTTCAGAGACCTGCAGGAGTAGAACATCGGTTCCTGGAACAGCCGATAGCAGGTGCTGGTTTCTACTTGCCCAGAGCATCAGTTTGTTGTTGCTATTTATTTGCTCTCTGCCCATGGAGGATGTCTAAAGCTCCCAGCTGCGCTCATCAGGGATGCTCTGGGCTCTCAGACAAGCCACCTCTGTCAGCACTTGAACACAGGCTGCCTTGTGGCTGCTGTGTCACTGAGTAACTGGCCAGGCTGCTTTCTATAAGAGATGAAATGGAATTAACTTTTGTGTTTGCTAACAATCACTTTTCAGAGGATAATGGTGCTTGATTACTATGTTTTGGATGGGGAAATCAGTGATTAGGACTTGAAAAAATGATACAGGTAGGAGATGAGTTTCTTTAGTTTGTATGCTGACTGTCAGAAATTCTTCACGGTTTATCCTAATTGAGACAGTTGTGAGCCAGAAATCGTACCACCAATATGAGTATGATGCTACTTTTACTATGCAAAGTAAAGCAACGTGAAACTAGGTTTTACTTACTGGTTTTACTTGCTGCCAGGAACATGAGTATTCTTAACTTCTGTCAGCAGCTCGGAGATCAGACCCAGTAATGATCCCTATTATTAATGTAAATGGCTCCTAAATATGTACCAGAGCCTGTAAGTTTCTTGAAAACTTATGTGTGAAGTGATAGGATTTGCAAGCTCTCTATTATTTGGTTTGATATTGCAACATCAGTCTTCACAGCACTGAACTGCTAACAACCTTTGTCCTTTATTTTACCTTTAGTTAAAAAAAAAAAAAATGGTGGGGAAAGGGGATTGAAATAGGGAAGTACATGAATGTTGGCTAATGGCCATGTCTTTCCTAGAGCAAAAAAGAAAAAATCTTAGAAAGACAAATGGGACTGTGGACCTGGATTTCTTTCATTATATGAATGATATGTGATGCTTTGTAAATAATTTAGCAGAGCAAGCATTTGTGAAAAGTCTAAAGCACTGTTATAGCAAAGGAAAAGAGCATGGCATGGTTGCCAAAATGAGATTTTTACTGGTTTTCAGTTTAAGACAAAACAAAAAACAAACAAAAAATCAACTTTAAAATTATCTCTATAAAACTTTAAGTAGAAGCTAAGAAAGGTTCAGAAGACACTGCAAGTGAACAATTTTATTGATAGCTCTGGACCATTTTTCTACTGCTATGATTATGATGTCAGAGTGATTAAACAAATAGCTGATGTCTAGCAGTTTGTGGTTTTTTAGGTCAATATTGTTCTCTGGTAAATACAAGTTTGTTAAAAGTGTAACGGTAGGACAGATTGTAGAATTATTATCTCTTAACTGGCAAGAAACGTAACTAATTTTTGTTCATCTGTAGATGTATTACTTCAAACTTAAAAGTGGCAAATTCTATGGGTAGTTAGTATGTCCTCACCCATCTATAGAATTAATAGTATCACTTGATGCTCTCCTGCCCAAATGGACAACTTGCATAAAAAATGCCTCTCCCCTCTGAAATGCTTTTCAAGATTACCCCTAAAAACAACGATTTCTTTCTTCCCGAAACAGTAATGGAGCACAGATTGATAGGTCAAGTGGAGATTCTCTGCCACACTGTAGAATTGTTGCAGCACATAGTGGAAAAGAACATACTGGAGGTGAAAACAAGGTGTCTTTAATTCAATGTACAAATTAACACCATTGCTTGCTTAATTCTAGAAGCTATGAATTTGCAAAGGATACCAGGAAACTATTTTGATACTATTTTTGGTACTGACTGCCAGAAGTCAATCTGGGAAGGTACTCTTTATTACTTTGTGTATTTCACTAAAGGAATTTACATTAGTTCTATTTGTTACAGATCTGTCTGTAGATGCTTTATATAGGCTTTGTTATTTATTTGGATGATGCAGGTAACTGGTTTCATTAACAGTGAAATTTTAATGCAGAAATTGTTTAAATCTGATAATTTTTCACATGACACGTTAGGAAGATGGGGAAGTAAATTTGTAGAGATTCTTGATTCTTTTGTGGAAGGTTGTGTGTATTACTTGTAGATGTAGAAAGATTTGCACGTTTGTTTTATTCTGATTGCACGTGATACTTAGAATCATAGAAACACTAGGCTGGAAAGGACCTACAAGATCATCTAGTCCAACCGTCCTCCTATCACCATCCCTACCCACTAAGCTACTAAACCATATCCCTTAGCACTTCATCTAGACGCTTCTTGAACAGCACTAGAGACGGTGACTCCATCACCTCCCTAGGCAGGCCATTCCAGTGCCTGCCCACTCTTTCAGAGAAAAAGTTTTTCCTCATATACAGTCTGAATTTACCCTGGCGCAACTTGTGGCCATTCCCTCTCGTCCTGTCATTAGTTATCTGGGAGAAGAGGCCAACCCCCTCCTCACCACAACCTCCCTTCAGGAAGCTGTAGAGTACAATGAGGTCTCCCCTGAGCCTCCTCTTCTCCAGACTAAACAATCCCAGCTCCCTCAGCCGCTCCCCAAAAGACTTGTGCTCTAGACCCCTCACCAGTTTTGTTGCCCTTCTCTGAACACGTTCCAGGGCCTCAATGTCTTTCTTGTAGTGAGGGGCCCAAAACTGAACACAGTACTCGAGGTGTGGCCGCACCAGAGCTGAGTACAGGGGGATGATCACCTCCCTGCTCCTGCTGGCTACGCTATTTCTAATACAGGCCAGGATGCCATTGGCCTTCTTGGCCACCTGGGCACACTGTCGGCTCATGTTCAGCCAAGCATCAACCACCACCCCCAGGTCCTTTTCCTCTATGCAGTCTTCAAGCCAATCTGCCCCAAGCCTATAGCGTTGCATGGGGTTATTGTGGCCAAAGTGCAGGACCCGACACTTGGCCTTATTGAACCTCATCCCATTGACCTCAGCCCAGCTATCCAGCCTGTCCAGATCCCTCTGAAGGGCCTCCCTACCCTCAGGCAGATTGACACTACCTCCCAACTTGGTGTCATCTGCAAGCTTACTGAGGGTACACTCAATCCCCTCGTCTAGGTCATCAGTAAAGATATGAAACAAGATGGGCCCCAGTACCTACCCCTGGGGGACACCACTCATAACGGGACGCCAACTGGACTTAACTCCATTAACCACTACCTGCTGGGCACGGCCCTCTAGCCAGTTCTTTACCCAGAGAAGAGTGTACCTGTCCAGACCACGGGCTGCCAGTTTCCCCAGGAGAATCCTGTGGGAGACCGTGTCAAAGGCTTTGCTGAAGTCTAGGCAGACTACATCAACAGCCTTTCCCTCATCTACCACTCTGGTCACCCAGTCATAGAAGGAGATGAAGTTGGACAAGCACGACCTGCCTTTCGTGAACCTGTGCTGGCTGGGCCTGATCCCCTGGTTGCCATGCACGTGCCGTGAATTGATGGGATTCATCAGAATAGAAGAAAACATTGAAAGCAGTGTTTTTAACCTAAACTCGTAGTTTCAGAGAGAGGAACAAGAAAGTTATCAGT
The DNA here is from genome assembly GCA_013396635.1 of Penelope pileata. Lineage (NCBI taxonomy): Eukaryota > Metazoa > Chordata > Aves > Galliformes > Cracidae > Penelope > Penelope pileata. The sequence continues at coordinate 1,257,800 of WBMW01000967.1, read as the reverse complement.
TGGATGGAAATGTAATAAAATGTCTTAAAATTGACGTTTGTTTTCTCCCTCTCCTTGTGAAAAGGAACTCCATTCAACTGTAATAAAAGCCAGTTTGTATCTTAATCTTTTGAGCACTATTATAGCTGAACAAGCAATTTCTCTACATTCTAATCTTGGAATTGTACGTTGAAGAATAATGTCCTCAAGTTCTAATTCTTCCTGGATTTTTTTTGTTAACACTAGTCTTTCATTGAAGAGGTTTACATGGGTTAATATGCACGAATGTTGGTTATGGGTTAACTTTTGTGTTTTTGAAATATTTTATGATGATTTTTTTTTTTTCTAAAATGAGTAAAATGGATGTTCATCTTGGTAATGAATATGTAGTACAACAAAGTGTCTGTTAAAACTGATCTTCCTGAACTCAAGTTAATGAGAGAGAAAAAGCTACTGAGAAGGGTTTGCAATTGTTGAGACAAAAATACTTTTTGCTTAATCAAGCTAATTGTGCCTGTTTGTTTTTAAATCTAGCCACGAGCTGACCCCATCCCGATATGTAGCTTTTGTTTGGGAACGAAAGAATCAAACCGTGAAAAAAAACCAGAGGAGCTGTTGTCTTGTGCAGACTGTGGCAGTAGTGGTAAGTTGGCTGAATTTACAAATATTATAAAACTGTAAATCTGTTTTTAAGGTATTAAAATATCTTTTTTAGCTTCTGAATGTCATCTTCTCTTTGGATGTAGATTGAGAACTGCAGCAAAGTGTATGGGAATGGGTGGAAGAAATGGTGTATTTTTTTTCTTTTTTCTTTTTGACTTAAATTTTGTTATATGGACAGCTACCTATGAGATGTTTCAGTTTGTTTTTAGGTCCAAGTGTAGATGTGCTGAGTAAATTTGTATGAAACCATACTTGCAAAATGCTAGCATTTTGTTATTGTTTGGGATCCACGTTTGTTCTGAAAACTCAGTTTTGCGCTCTGCCCTGAAATGATCATCAGGAATTTTGCCTGTGCTGGGAAGCTCCCACTGTGTGAGGAAATACTTTTGACAAAGCGTTTTGCAGTGCAGGCTGTCCCATCCCAGCTCAAAGACATGCCAGCAGTGCTGCTTCTGAAAGAGTTGCAAGCTGCAATATCCAACTGCTTGGTGCTATCTAGTATTTGTAGGTGTAATAGGATTTGTGCTTGCTTAGACTGTGGTACGTGGAGTTTCTATTGATCAGGTGACCTTAGGTATCAGCTCGTCTTCTGTTATGTGGTAATTCTTGGTAGGTCTAAGGGCTCTGAAACTGCAGAAGCCTTGACTTTCATGGATCAGCTTCCATTTGAATTAACACTGATACATTCTCTCTGCCTCATTAAGACTAAATTATCTTTAATTAGCTCCTCAGATATATTAGATATAAAGAATGAAATGCTGAGACTGTCAATCAGATTGCTGGATGGTTAAACTTTAGCTACTGATGACTAAGTAAAATAAAAACCAATTTCAGTGCAATATATAAATAACAAAACTTCATTCAAGTGGAGGTTTATTGTAATTGGATTTGTAATTTTGCACATCACAGTATGTCTCAAAGCTTACTGTATAAGAAACATAAAAGAAATAGTATGTTGTGCACAGCAAGCAAAGTGTTCAGTTGATCAGAGATTAAATCACAGTGCCCACTACTGGCATGTCTGCTTTGCCTTAAGTTTTTTGTTCCAGTTGTTTATATTTCTTCAGGTAACACTTCTGCATTTTGAAAGCAGAAACTATCTGGGTATCTGCACACTTCACTAGCATCATTCTTACTTTGTGGTATTTGGGAGAATAGTACATTTGGGTAGTGAAAATGAAATGCTTGCTATGTCATTTTGCACAGGACATTTTCTAAGGGAGAAAGATGAGGGGTGTCAGTTATGAGAAAACAAATCCTATTATGAAAGAAAACATTGCTCTTTTTCTTTTCTTCCCTGTGCTGTCTTTTGATTTTGAAAAATCAGTAGACTTGAGATCCAGAATCAAACTCTACCTCTGTTTCCCCAACAAAGAGGTATGAAAGCAATTGAAGAGCTACTGCTGACAGGTGTTTAAAAGGGAGTTGAAGTTTGAGAAAGAAGAAGGAAAAAGTTGAGTTACTGGGAAACTATAATAAATATTTAACAAAACAAATGAAAAACATGAGTAGAATAACTGTGGGTACCATCCTTCCAAACAAATAGTGTGTTTGGCTGAGGAGGCAAGGGGCTTAGTGATGAGAGGTGGGTAAGGGAGGCTGGAGAGCAGACTAGCAAAGATGTTAGAGTCACTTAAGGAGTAACAGGGACAGAATGTGTTTGGAAAGGAGCCTGCAGAGGTTGCTTTACAAACGGAGGTTAGGGTAGGCTTTAAGTGGAGGAGCCCACAATGTAGCAGTCGATGTGGCTGTGCAAAGGTTGAAATTTCCTGTAATCTGTTAAATTTGAGAGCTACTTTTAAACCTCAACAACATGAATATTTTAAAGAAAGTCAAGAAATTACCATTTCAAACTAGAGATTGCTCAAAACAGTACTGGAGCACTGTGCCCAGTTCTGGGCCCCCCAGTATAAGATAGAGAGCTAGATGTGCTGGAAAGAGTCCAGTGGAGGGCCACCCACACAATTAAGGAACTGCTGCACCTCTGCTGTGAGGTGAGGCAGGGAGAGCTGGGAGTGCTCAGCCTGGAGAAGAGAAGGCTCCGGGAATTCTCATCAGTGTGCATAAATACCTGAAGGGAGGGTGCAAAGAGGGTGGAGCAGGCTCTATTCAGTGGTGTATGTGCCAAGATGAGAGGTAATGGGCACAGTCTGTAACATAAGAGGTTCTTCTTCGACCTTGATGAGGGGATAGTGTCCACCCTCAGCAAGTTTGCTGATGACACAAAACTGGGAGGAGTGGCTGACACGCCAGAAGGCTGTGCTGCCATTCAGCAAGACCTGGACAGGCTGGAGAGATGGGCAGAGAGGAACCTGATGAGGTTCAACAAAAGCAAGTGTAGAGTCTTGCACCTGGGGAGGAATAACCGCATGTACCAGTACAGGCTGGGGGATGACCTGCTGGAGAGGAGCTCTACAGAGAGGGACCTGGGGGTCCTGGTAGATGACAGGTTGGCCATGAGCCAGCAGTGTGCCCTGGTGGCTAAGAAGGCCAATGGGATCCTAGGGTGCATTAAAAAGAGTATTGCCAGCAGGTCGAGGGAGGTGATCCTTCCCCTCTACTCTGCCCTGGTCAGGCCTCAGCTGGAGTACTGTATCCAGTTCTGGGCTCCCCTGTATAAGAAAGACAGGGACCTCCTGGAAAGAGTCCAGCGGAGGGCCACAAAGATGATAAAGGGCCTGGAGCATCTCCCCTATGAGGAGAGGCTCAGTAAGCTGGGTCTGTTCAGCCTGGAGAAAAGAAGGCTGAGAGGGGACCTGATCCATGTTTATAAGTATCTTAGTTGCGGGAGGCAAATGGAGGTGGGGAACCTCTTTTCGGTGGTCAGTGGGGACAGGACAAGGGGCAATGGCCTTAAGCTGGAGCACAGGAAGTTCCGCACCAACATGCGGAAGAACTTCTTCACAGTGCGGGTGACGGAGCACTGGAACAGGCTGCCCAGGGAGGTTGTGGAGTCTCCTTCCCTGGAGATATTCAAGACCCGCCTGGATGCCTACCTGTGCGACCTGCTGTAGGGAACCTGCTCTGGCAGGGGGGTTGGACTCGATGATCTCTTGAGGTCCCTTCCAACCCCTGCAATTCTGTGATTCTGTGATTCTGAACATCAGGAACCGTGTAGGTGTCAGCACTGGTACAGGCTGCCCAGAGAGGCTGTTGAGTCTCCTCTTTGGACATATTCAGAAGCTGCCTGGACAAGGGCATGGGGCACCCTACTCTGAGTGGCCACGCTTGAGCAGTAGTTGGACCGGATGGACCCAGAGGTCCCTGCCAACCTCAGCCATCCTGTGATTCTGTGGCGAAAACCTCTTGGTAGACGTATCTGCTTCTGGAAATGCAGAATATGATTTTGACTACTGTTTAGTGCCAAGATGCTAAGGATTTTCAGGCCAGAAACAGGCTTTTCCTCTTTGGCAATTTTAAAGCTAATTTCTTTATATTTTCATGTCACAGTGACTCAGTACGACTGACTACAGGAATTTGTTAAACTGCAGAAGTAGTTTAAAAAAAGAAGACAATAAAAAAAAAAAAAGTAAAACTTGTGCTGATAACCACTTCAAGTCCATCAAGCATAATGCACTTTTTAATAACATTATATTTGTGCTATGTAAACTTGTGTGCAAAATGAAGAATGTAACTCTTACCAGCTAGTAATGAACAATACCATATTGTATTTTGAAATCTAAAAATGTCATTGCTGGTTCCGCTACCGTATCCACATCTAGGGGCAGGCAATGCATAGTGATCCTTTACTCCCCTTTGCACAGTTCCAGCAAGTTTGCAGTTGTTTGTGGCTGTGGGACTTTGAGTCCCACGGAAGGCAGAACCTTTGTGTTTAACCCTAATAGTTTTTTTTTTTGTGAATGTTCATGATCAATAACAAAACATGACCTTTAAGAGCACAAACAAATGTATATTAAGTTGTGTAATTCTTGAATGAAGAATGTTAGGTTGGCAAGTAACAGAGGAATGAGGTAGCCCGGTTACACGTAATCTGTACAAAGTTACCAACAAGTGAGAACAAGCCTTTCTTAAGAAAATAACTGAGGAGTATAAACAAAATGCAAAGTTAAAGTCAACAAGTTAAACCACAACTTACTGCTTGAAGTAGATCACTTCTGTGCAGGGTGGATACATTTAACTCTAGTTATGAATGTGGAGGCAATTGATTCATGGTAACGCTTTCATGTGCTAATGTAGCTGGTAAGTCATTGCTGATGGAGTCTGTCTGTTATATTGATTATTAATATCAGTGACTCCAGGGAGCTCTTTTCCTTCTTTCTTTGCAGGCTTTTTTGAATTAAGCATTTAAGCATTGTTGAAAGGGACTATAAACATCAAACTATGTGGTTCCATGGTGCATTTGTAACTTTCAAGATAAATTGTTACTTTAGGTGCACAGTCAGTTTTAAACACAAAGAAATTGTTAATTTGTGTTAAACTGTGTGGTGAGAATCAAATGGCAATATTTTCTGATATTTTTATTTTTCAAAGTACTCTTGGAATTTATTCTTGGTTGATGCTTACTAACAGATTACCGCATTTTATTTGCAAATACGATATTTTACAATGTTTATCTTTTAAAGTTTAACAAAAAGTGGATTAGGCCTTGTATATACACTGTAAAAGAGGAAAATTAGTGCAGATTTCAGATTTTGAAGTGGCTTTTGCATTCCATCATTCATGCCTCAGTTTATTAGACGATGAAAAGAACAAATGCTCGAGGATTACCCTGCATCCTTGTTTGTGGTGGTTTAGCTGTAGTGGTTTAAACTGAGAGATAAGCAGCAGATGGAGAAAGTCTGAATCACCGTCACTAGATTGTTACCTGAAAGAAAGTTCTTATCCAGCCTCTGGCAATGAGAAGAAAGCATCTTGAATTCATATGACGTCAGTGCAGCATGGCATCAGGGATTCTTATCTCTCTTATGACTTGATATCCGTGGAGATCTCTGAATATAATACTGTCAAGAAGTGCTTTTTGGGCAGGTTAGTCCTTTCCTATTTAACTGTGCTTTTATCTTTTCTGGATTAAGGGTGTGTTCTATTGAGATGGTTCAAGACATGAGAATCATAGAATCATAGAATGGTTCAGGTTGGAAGGGACCTTAAAGATCACCTTGTTCCAACCCCCCTGCCATGGGCTAGGATACCACTCACTAGGCCAGGTTGCCCAAAGCCCCATCCAGCCTGGCCTTGAATACTTCCAGGGAGGGGGCATCCACAACTTCTCTGGGCAACCTGTTCCAGTATCTCACCACCCTCTCAGTGAAGAATTTCCTCCTTATATCTAGTCTAAATCTACCCTCTTCCAGTTTATAACCATTACCCCTTTTCCTGTCATTACCTATCCATGTAAAAAGTCCTTCCCCAGCTTTCCTGTAGGCCTCTTCAGGTCCTGGAAGGCTGCTATCAGGTCCCCCCGCAGCTTTCTCTTCTCCAGGCTGAAGAGTCCTAACTCTCTCAGCCTGTCGTCATAGTGGAGGTGCTCCAGCCCTCTGATCATCCTCGTGGCCCTCCTCTGGACCCGCTCCAACAGCTCCACATCCTTCTTGTGTTGGGGGCCCCAGAACTGGACACAATACTCCAGGTGAGGTCTCACGAGAGCAGAGTAGAGGGGCAGAATCACCTCCCTTGACCTACTGGCCACGCTTCTCTTGATGCAGCCCAGGATGTGGTTGGCCTTCTGGGCTACAAGAACACACTGCTGGCTCACGTTGAATTTCTCATCAACAGACACCTCCAGATCCTTCTCCTCAGGACTACTCTCAAGCCGTTCTCCGCCCAGCCTGTATTTGTGCTTGGGATTGCCCCGACCCAGGTGCAGGACCTTGCACTTGGCTTTGTTGAACTTCATGAGGTTGTCACTGCATAAGATGTTGTATGTGTACAGGTGTCTGATATCTTGTATTAATTAGAAGAACTTCTAGGCTATGGAAAAGATAATGGTCCTGCTTGAGGGAATAAAACGTGGGAAATGAAATTTCAGCTACTCTTCTCTCCCTACCACCCCCATGCCCCTCATTTTAAACCTTCTGTAGTGGTAAACGTTTTTGTGTCATTTGCCCAGTTCATTTTTTTTTTTTCCTTTGAACTGCTCTGAAATCGTTCTTTTTGTATAACTAAGAAATAAGTTTGAATGAAAAATGCATATAGATTGATCATTAAATTTCTCCGGTAGGTAGTTAGAATACTTGGAGTAAATTACTGGTTCAGTCTTCTGTAAAGATTTTCTCTGTGTATATTGCACTGCTCTGAAAGAATGGGTTCAAGTAGGTAGAAATGCTTTTCTTCAGAACCAGTGACAACTATTAAACATGCTATGGAACCAACTTAGTGAAAAGAAAAATTACATTTCACGTGCCTGTAAAGGCTATTCACAGGTGTCAGTTATTGTAGAAATCAATTGTTTCTCTTTCTAACTGAGTTTTATGGCAGTTTTTCCCATATCTCCTTTGCTAGGAGTGAGTTAAATAATGTATTGCAAAGTTCTAAAAACCTCTGGTGCTTACAGGGTTCTGGTGGTGCTGGCTAGATTCTGTTGAACATAAGAATCAATATTTTTTAAATCTCAAGCTTTCTTTTTTCTTTCTTTTTTCTTTTTTTTTCTTTCTTTTTTTTTCTTTTTTTTTTTTTTAGGACATCCGTCATGTTTGAAATTCTGTCCTGAATTAACATCAAATGTGAAGGCCTTAAGATGGCAGTGTATTGAATGCAAGACATGCAGTGCATGTAGGATCCAAGGCAAAAATGCAGTAAGTTATGCTGTTAAGTGTTACTGGCTTTTGTTTACAACAGCTCTATACTTAGCACATGTGCAAATACAAATCGCTGTTGTGCAACCTCTAGCAATGCTGTATTAAGTCTTTTTTTCCTCTTCCTCTTCCTTCCCCCACCCCCTTCAGGATAACATGCTTTTTTGCGACTCCTGTGATAGAGGGTTCCACATGGAGTGCTGTGACCCACCACTTTCCCGAATGCCAAAAGGTGATAATGAAAATCCTTTCAATGAAAATACTTTCATTCACAGTCTTTTCTCATATTAAGTGACCAAAAGCTCTTGAGCATGCTAATGACTTTTGCAGTGGTGAACAATATATTTTCAACCATGTTAAAGCCAATACTTTATTTTTGAGATTTATTTCTCTGCAAAATAGTAAAGGTCTGTGGTCAATTTGACATGAATTGAGTTGTTGGCCTATTATTGAAAGTGAACTTCTGCAAAGGCTGTTGAAAGTGTTTGGAGTTGATACATCAACACAGAAGGCCTTAAAGCAGGTGAAAAAGTCTGCTGCTTCACGTAAGGGTAACTTAAAACACCAGTGTCTTAAGGATCTCTAATTTCTATATTTCTGGTACCTAGTACCTCTTGCTTCTACTCTCATTTCTTTAAGGCTTTCCTTATTTAATCTTAAAATTACACTGACAATTTGCCCAACTTTTCTTTTCCCCTTAAATCTCCTAGGATTATTTACAAATAAATTATTTAAAGAAGTGTTCAGGCATGGTCATCTAGCATGAAGAGGCTGACAAATTCAAATTGTATATTAAAACAAACATACCTAGATGTAATCTGATACTTCAGCACACTCTCACCTAGATTGCTTTGTAAGGCACATGTAATTTTTTTCCATCTTAATTTTGTTGAAGAAAGATCTAGCTATAGTATAAGGAAGGGCAAGGTATAGTAGATATTCTTCCAAGAACGCATTTGCTCCCTATCTTTTATGATCCTTGTTGCCATTTTTCCCCTTTCTGTGAGCACTTTGCTCTCAAAAATTTTTAGGTAGAGGTAGAAGGGGATCACTTCTTTGTCTACTTTTCCCTATGTCCTGTTTATAAGAAAATATCAGTGTTGCAAATGTGGCAAATATCTTAGCAGACACCTCCAGTGCAGACTAAATAAATTGTGTACAATTAAATCTTTTTTCCTTTATGTAGGGATGTGGATTTGCCAGGTCTGTAGACCAAAGAAGAAAGGGAGAAAGCTACTTCATGAGAAAGCTGCCCAAATAAGGCGACGATATGCAAAACCTATTGGACGACCGAAAAATAAACTAAAGCAACGAATGTTGTATGTTTCTCTCAAATTTTTTTTTCTATAGTCAGATAATAGTTATCTAGTTTCAACCACAGTTTTTAATTGTGTTTCAAATTGGGGAAAATAAGTCATGAGTGTTCTAGTACAGACCTTCTAGCCCAATGGCTAATGACTTGTTAATTGTAGTGGTTATTTTTTTTACATTGTGTCAGAAGAGGATGGAAAAAAACTTCCCATATGTTACTTTTCTAGGTCTCACAATTTTTAATAAAACTTGCACCTAAAGCAAATACAATTAACTTTGTACAGTTATGCATGACACAACTGTCTTTATATGCAAATTGATGTACATACAGAGTCCATACTAACTGGATAATAAATAGTGAATTACTTAAATGCGAATTCAGGAGACTGTTCTGTTCAAAACCTTGTTCAAATGTAGTATAAAAATGACCTCAGTGGTTAATATCAGCTGACAAAACCCATTCCAGAAAGCACTCTATGTAAACATTACAGGAGTTCTGATTTCAGTGGGACGCTGGAAAGAATGATTATTTACGTTGTTAAGCTGCCACTGGTTCCTAAGGAAAGAGGCTGCAATTCTTTTTACTTATCAGGAATGTGTTTATCTAAGGCAAGAGAATGCTGTAATTCTTTTGGCAGCTGTTTTTCCAGGGAACGCTGTAACTGAACTTCTTAAAGCTTGACTAGAAGATTTTTAAAGTTAAGAACGCTGAGTTGACATTATGCTCAATGTTTGAAAGGAACAGATTCTTTGTTAACTCCAGTAGCATGTTGCCCTCCGTCCCATGTTCCTATCCACATATGCCTTCCTTCTCCTCCTATTTAAATATCTGTTTGGCTGTGTCAGCTCAGCAGCTGAAAGGCTTTCTGGCTCTATTTACTACTCATTCTTTCATGTGGATGTTACCCAACCATTTTTCGCTGCAGTCTAAGCCTCTGTGTTATTCTTCAGAGTTACGTGCTAGTTGCTGTTTGCATTTTGCAAACTAGTAAGTTGTGGAGCTAATGTGTAAAAGTAGAAAATACATAAATACTGGCAGTACTAGAGATCAACACAGTAGTCATGTAGATGTAATCAGTAGTGCAGCTATTTCATACTTATTCTCCTTATTCTGTCAGGATCTCATCTTGTCTTTTTGGTCCATGTTCAAAAGTTCAGGATGTGTTGCTTTAGGAAAGTATTGCAGGACAAGGAGGAAGTGTAGCACTACATGAAAGTGAAAAATGTAGAGGCTCATGAGCACATGCTTTTAAAGGACCAGTGTGTGGAAAGAAAGTTTTCTTCCTTCTCTTGGCTAAGTAACTTAGGTATTTGAAAGTCGTTGTTTTAACACATTGAAATGGTGTGTGCATCTCCCTCTATCTCTAGCAACACTTTTGTTTTTATCCCCTTGAGAACTCTTAAAAACATGTTCCTGATTTATGTATCCTACAGCAGGTTTAGCAGGAATGTCTCTTAGATACAGTAATTGTACTTCCCCTCTTTCCTCATACATATAAAGGAAAAGCTGGAAAGGTTCTGTGGGTTTTATTGTTAAGTTTTATTAATGGAGTTCTGAGCTATGGCTTTAACATAAATGTTATGTTTAGTGTTGGATAATGGTTATGAATGAAAAGATTTTCATTTATTTTTAGCATATGATCCATGTGTGCATGTTTAGTACTTTGGGAAGGAATGTTTTTTTTCTTTATATAATAAATATTTGCAGTACTGTGGGCACATTTCTGTTACTGCAATGTCTAATATATGTGAAGTAGTTTTGTTTAGGAAACATAATGATTAGAAGATAAGAGCAGAAAATCTTCCTTATGAATCCTACTTAAGAGAGATAATAGGATATGGAAGGCAGCAGTGTCATATGTAAGTGGGTACTCACATGAAATGCAAGAAGATTAGTTAATTCTACTTTTTATATAACATAAAAAAACTGTTCGGCAGTACTGGAATAACTTTCTGACTGTTGACTGTCTGTAGGAAACCTTTCACAGGCATTACTATATAGGATTAACTAAAACCAGGTGTGTGTTAGCCTCTGGCATTGATGGTGATTAGCACATCTGGTAGTGAGAGTAGGTCCTGTTATGGACATAAGCTTATGGGAGCAAAAGATTCAAAAGACTTAAAAGTTTTTGGTTTTGTTGCCTCTTAGGAGCTACTCAAATTTAAGGATGTGCGAGTGGAAAAGGGGCCGGTTTTTTAAGTGGTGGGCCCTTGGAGTTCAGCACACCAGATGGTAGCCCCAGGCTGTTCGATCTGTAATTAGAAGTAACCTGTTGGAATTAATTACTTCAGCATCTCAATTAAGGAGGCAAAATCTGTGGAAGAAAACTTTCCTCTGCAAAATAAATGAGTTAACTTGAAAGAGCAGGATGGAAGGCAGGAATGGAAGCATTTGATGCAACTGTATAGCTTTGTTTGGATTTGCTGTTTGATCGTGCTTCCTGATAACTGCTTCTCTTACTCCAAATATTTTTAAACATTCAGTTTGTGTATACTTACAATATACTATTCTACAGCTTGCCCTTCAGTGTTGTTCCTCTCTTCAGTTGTTAGCAATCAGCTAAACCTGTACTTCTATCACAAGTGTTGGCTTTCAACATGCCTTTTTTCTTCCTTGCATTCACTGCTCCTCTTTCTTAACATCTTCCATGTTAGTCATGATTGGCTTGTGACTTTTCTACAAACACAACTCAGTCTTATGGTTTTACTCTTTCCTCTTTGTGGCAATTTTTGTTTTTCTAAACAAATTTGTTGCAATGCTCTCTGTAAATAACCTCAATTCTATGTCACAGGCGGTACTTTATAATGCTAGCATTGACGTGTTATCAAAGGAGTGTGGGTAAAAATAGTACATTGTTGAAAAATGACTGCATTGCTAACTAGCAGACTTTCTCTACAGTATAAGCCAATGTTTTGATGAAGTTGTTTTGATATGCAGTTAACTTACATTGCACATGTGCATCTTCTTTGTGTGTATAAAAAGTTCTACAGTGATGAAGCAGTTAATGTGCTTAGACACAGTGCATCAAAATTTTTCTCCAAAGATGCATATTTCTGCCATGCCTAAAAAATAGGTGGGGAGGATGTATTCTTGGGAGATCTTACTATCTCAGCTGCTTCTGTTTGTATGTACTGTAGACTGCCTTATTTAAAAAAAAAAAAAAATTATTGCATCATAGCGTTAATTTTTTCCCAAGTGCATGTGCCCTTAAAATTCTTTAAAGATGAAATACAATGGCATAAGTATTATGCGTAAACTGTAGTACTATTTAGCTGTGACTTTTTAATGCTGATTTTTGTTTTCCAAATTTTTGCATAGGTCTGTAACCAGTGATGAAGGATCCGTGAATGCATTCACAGGAAGGGGGTCACCTGGTAGGGGTCAAAAGACTAAAGTCTGTACCACACCTTCATCTGATCATGCTGCATCTGTGAAGGATTCAAGCAGCAGATTGCCTGTTACAGACCCCACTCGGCCTGGTGCCACCACCAAAATCACCACCACCTCCACCTACATATCTGCCTCTACACTTAAAGTTAACAAGAAAACCAAAGGGCTTATTGATGGCCTTACTAAGTTTTTTACCCCATCACCTGATGGTCGCAGATCACGAGGTGAAATAATAGACTTTTCAAAGCACTATCGTCCAAGGAAAAAGGTCTCTCAGAAACAGTCATGCACTTCTCTTGTGTTGGCTACAGGTACCACACAAAAGCTAAAACCTCCACCTTCTTCACTTCTACCCCCAACCCCCATCTCTGGTCAGAGCCCCACTTTGCAAAAATTCAGCACTTCTACTACTTCTAACTCTCCCCGAAGCTCTTCCAGTCCGTCAAGTGCACCCTCCTTTAGTAGTCTTCCTAGTAATAGTCAGCTAAAGGGACTCTTTGATGGACTCTCTCATATCTATACCACTCAGGGACAGTCTCGAAAAAAGGGGCACCCAAGCTATGCACCACCTAAGCGCATGCGTCGTAAACCAGAATTATCTTCTACTTCAAAGTCTAATAGCTATTTCTATGGAAAGAAAGAAGTTAGAAGTAGGTTTATTTCTCATGTTTGTCCCTCTGGATGGGGTGTGTCTAGAGGGCATGCTCTTAAAGCAATTGCTCAACTCAAGGGAACAACTTTCCTTAAAAAGCACAGGATTCTAAGCAGATTAAAGTATAAAGTGACCCCTCAGATGGGGACCCCCTCACCAGGGAAGGGGAACTTGGCAGACGGAAGAATTAAACCTGATCAGGACGATGGTAAGCAAAGGTCAAAGCGCCAACCAAACCTGTGTCCCGTCCAAAACCAAAATTCTTATTTTGTCACATAGGTCTTAGCTATTTCTCTTGTTCTTACTTCACTTTCATACAAAAGCGACGAAACTTCGACCTTTTATCTAATGCTGACTAAACCTCCAAAATATTTTTTCTGACTAATATCACACCACCATTTTATTATTTTTTTGCATCTGTAGTGACATTAGGAGCCCCAAATGCCTTCATAATGTTGCTTACGGCTGTTTAGTACCGCATGAATAGCCACTTTTCATGCTACTTCCTTGCTCTTCACCTGCCCTTTCTCTGGCAGTAGTGCTGTCATTATGATTGTTGCTGTCAGTGCTTATAATGATGGGCATTTCAATTCATTTCCCTCTGCTCCATTGCTTTTTCATGAACAATTCCATCCTGTTACAGTCTCCACAACACTTGATCTGTACTCTGTGAACTACGTTTTTTTTAATAATTACTTTTATTTAAGAAAAAAATATACTGGTAACATTTGAATGTACACTTAGCTTAGTACTGGTCTCCAACTTTTAAAGGCAACTTTTTTCCTCTTATTTTTATTATTACCTTGTAGAATATCCTGGAATTTATCAGCTCTAATGAGAGAATATATTCCGTTCCGTGAGGTTCAGAACAAATTTAATAGAACTGGACTGTAAAGGATTAGATAGACAGAAAGACAAGCAAGTATCAAAAATAGCTCATGCAACAGCAAGCTATGAAACCAGAATGGGGGGAAGCATTCATTTCTGTTATTCAGAATTCCAAATTTAGTTAAAATGGGAAGTCATAACTGCTGTAACTGCTACAATCCTATTTAGGAGCATCACTTTGGTAAGGCACGTGTAATCTTCATGTCTGTGAATAAACTTTTTGCTGGTTTAAATAACAGATACTGAAATCAAAGTAAGCATCAAACAAGAAAATACAGATGTATTTCTGGTGGGAAGCAAGGACACTGTTACGCAGGAGGATTTGGACGTGTTTAAACAGGCTCGGGAACTTTCCCTGGAGGTAAGACTATTGCACATAACACATTTATGTAAATTAAAACCTGATTCATTTTCATATTCATCATTCATCTTAATTTTTAATGAATTCCTTTTGACCTACTGTGTCATGCTTCTTGTAAACTGAATTTGGGAGACACTATATACAGGTTGTCTCCTAAATTGGAGACAAGGCACTGGAATGGTTCAGGTAAGTGAGAATTGGGATAGATTTTGAGAGATATCCTTGGGCATTTTGGACACAGGACTACCACTGATTATGTTTAAAGATTAAGTATAGCTGAAATCCTGGTCAGGACTGAGGAGATGATGTTCAGTGAGAATGTAAAAATAGAAAAAAAAAAAAATACTTGAGCTGAATCTGACTAAAACTGTTTATACCGACTGGTGGTGGTGTTCTTCTTTAATGTACATGCTGGTAATTTAAAGCCTGCTGAGGCTGAGCTCATTTTCCTTACCAAGGAAGCTGGACAAGGCAGCTGAATCTTTCTTCTGCAAAAGTCTTAAATTTATTTGTCAGTGAAATGAGCAAGCCTAGTAGGCTTATGTGTTACAAGAAGCTCTTCACAAGTCAATCATGAAGAGATTTTGCTCTTCATGCAACCGGTGTCTTTGGGAACTTGGATCAGAAGGGAGGTGCATGTCATGCTTCAGCTGCTGCTTTTTATAAAATGGCATCATAAAGCATTATGTCTAGTACTTTTACTAGCAGTGTAAGTCGCTTAATTTTTTTCAGGTTAAAAGTAAATGAACTAACATTGCTTGCCATTGGACAGTGCAATGACCTTATAATAGAAATTCAGATTGTGTTAACCAACAAGCTCGAGCCAAGTTTGAAGATTCAGCTTTGTGATTAGTTTGTTTTTGTTTGATGATTGAAATGGTTCCCACCTCCTCCTTGTTTATTTCTTTCACATGCAGTCCAAAAATGTTATGTAGTAAGATTTCTAAAATTGCTGGCAATTAAATTACTTATTCTTCCATCTTTATTCTGTTTTTTTTTTTTTTTTAATTAGCCAGCACTTTAGAGTCTAGCAGTCATATTCTGATCAGCTCAACTTCACTATGTTAGCTTAGTTTGTTTCTGTATGCTGTTGACAGTTATGAGATCAAGTCCCATGGACTGCAGAAAGGTTCTGCTGATTGCTGCTTCTTCCCTCTTTTGACAAGAGGACAGCTTAGAGTTTGAAATAGGACTGTAGAAAAGTCATCCTACTATTGCTGCAAGAGAGGAAGATTCAGGCCGTTGTGCCTCTTCTTTGACTGGGCCATTCATCATATGTTTGTATGACTTCATTCATAACCACTACTGTCTTTATTTCATGTTTGTTTGATACCTTTCAAGAAATTCTCACTTTTATATTTAGCTGTTGCGACTCTCTTCTCTGTCCCCTTGAACTGGAAGAATTCAAGCAACATCTGAATACTTCAAGTTTGTCACACCTTCACTGGGCAAAATTGATATTAGGTTTCTGTTTACTTTTTCTACAACTAATATTTTGCTTTTGTTGCACCTGACAGAAAATTGGATATAAAAACACTGGTGAAACAAGTGGGCGATACCCTTCGGTGATTGAGTTTGGGAAATATGAAATCCAGACCTGGTACTCTTCACCTTACCCACAGGAATATGCAAGGTAGTGAGTTGTCAAGATTATCATATATTGTTGTTTTTACTAACATGATCATTTGCTTTCTTACTCTTCTGTAATTGCTTGCAATTTATTTGTATAACTTTTAAGAGTAAATATGCTTTTATAACGATGAGGGAGGACAAGAAGTTGCCTTGTCTTTTTCTACTAGTTCTAATCAAAGATGCATTAAAAATACTGGTCTTTTCCAGTTATACTTAGACTTCAGCTTTGCAGCATGTATTGGTATTTCTTTTAAAACAATTTGCAGCCAGATATGTCTGACTTACAGCCAATTACAGTAATTAGTCTTGTTTGTCATCAAGAAGCCATTAACTTCCTTCTTACTTTTTAATTTTTTTATTTAAGATGAAGTAGTCTATAAATGTTAGATAAATAAGTCAAAGTGTGGCAACAGTGGCTGTCTGGCACAGGGCACAGCAAAGAGCATGGACTAGTTTATGTGCTCCTTAGATCAGTGTTGATTTTTGCATGTGCTGAAAATACGTGTTTTTTGACTTCATTGAATCTGTGTTACACATGGAAATTTGCAGAACTGTGTACTCATCAAGTAGTCTACTCCAGCAGGCAGCTGCGTTATGTGGTCAGTTCCAAAAAGCCTTTGCATGACATTAATGTAAGCTGCCTTTTCTCTCCTTCACTCTCATACCTAGATGTTATCATCTTTGCATAGTGGGAATGAGGGGCATGTTGTGAATTGTTAATATAAATACTAAAGCCTAAAAAAAAAGTGCAAAGTGCATTTCTTTACTGTTGTTGCCTTTGCTTTTATACTGTTAATCTTTTTATTTTAGTTATTCTTGTAATCCCTCAATTTGTATCATGTTTTTTATGAGAGAGATACCTGTTCCATCAAGTGAATTAATTCCAGACAGAGGTATGGTAATGGATAGACATCAGCCTGAGACAGCAATGGGTATAGCGTTTGTAGGAGGCAGTGTGGTTCTTGGCCCAAAGTGCAGGGAGGTTACATCATGGAACAAATAGTTCAAACTATTTTTGTGTTGTTGATAAGCTTTCTTAGAATCTTGGAACAGTGTAAACTGTGGCTGTGATCCCAGGATGTGCTGGTACCCTCTGAGAAGACAGAGATTCTCCTCTACTCTAAAGCTTTATAGACTAATTTTTGCAGCAATCTTCCGCTGCTTCAGTAATTTTAAAATGAAGGTTAATAGCCATAAAACTCACTGAAAGGAGTAGTTTCTGGTACGTACAACACTTGTCAGCATTGTCTAACATGGGGCACGTGAGTTACTTGTATCTCACCTGAACTGTATTCTCATTAGAGGAATAGTCTCCTAGTATGCATTTTATCATGGAGATGGGTGGAGGGGAGACTCTTCACCATGTGTTGTCTGTTTGGATGGACTTCTCTGGTCAAGGAAACTGATAACATAGGCAGGGGCTGGGGGAGTAAAATCCCATCAGAGTTTGCTGTCCCATCTAATTATTAGGAGGATAGTGGGAATAAAAATAATTTCCTAGTCTTCCCCATATCCAAGGCAAGGAAAATTAAAGGGAAGAACATTTCCTTCTGCTGTGTCTCCCCTTGGTTTTTATTGGAAAGGGTGAAATCTGAGATACGACTCCAGTCTGCCTGCCTTGATGGAGACCGCAGCAAAAACTTCTGTGGAATGTGGGAAGGGGGAGGTAATTTGGGATCTACCTGGAGCTGTATAATAAAACAGCTGACCACAATCCGACTCTGTTGATCAGTTTCACTGTGGTTGCTCTCTCTCATCTTTGTTTTCTAATGGCTGATATAAATGTATAATCATTCCCTGTAATGTGATATTTCTTATTATTGTTTTATTTATTTAAACTTGCACAGCATTTACTTGGGGTACTTTATATCGAAACAGGAATGAGCTTGTCACTTTGTGTTAACTTTTCTGTTTATATAATTTAACAATTCTTTTTTATAAAATATCTTTCTAATTTTTATACAGACTACCAAAGCTTTACCTGTGTGAATTCTGTCTTAAATATATGAAAAGTAAAAACATTTTGTTAAGACACTCGAAGAAGTGTGGCTGGTTTCATCCTCCAGCCAATGAAATCTACAGAAGAAATGACCTGTCAGTGTTTGAGGTAGGTACATTGAAGTTTAGGTTTCTGTAATTAACTGATTGCTAGACGTTGTGAAACGGTGGTGGTGGAAACTTTAACGTATTTAAAAACTTCCTTGGAGATTCTTACTACACCACAAAAGCAAATCTGTCTTCCCTGTCCTATTCCACACTGCAGTATTCTGTCATGACTCTTCCTTTATTTACTTGTACTTCATGAATTGCTAAACCTTTAGATACTTGTATAGATGCGTTTTAGATGGGGACTGCAGTGGAAGCCCTTTGACTGAACTGCCTTTCCCTTCTCAGCAAAAGTGTCTTTCACCCTTTCATTTCTGGCTATTTGAGCTTTTGGATGTAGAGAGAGTATTAAACGTAATTGTACTTGATTCCAAGGTATAAAAACAAGCAATGCAGTTTATTATGTACTGTTCTTAAAATACAAATCCTAGTTACTTAATTACTTTCGCCTTCTTTCTGGATGTTTGAGAATTAAATGTCCTGGTTGGATGACAGAGGTTAAGTCCAACTTTGGCCACAACAAATTGTCTTTAATTTAGAAATTCCAGAATTGAGCTTATGGGTACATAGTCTACTATAATCTAAACTATTTTCTTGGGAGACTACTTCTGTAAATGTATATGAGTTTTTAAGGATATCCTGGACAACAGAAGTCTTGTATGTTGCGTAATGTGTCTGCAGCTACACATTACCCTGCTGGCTATTTCTCAAGAGTAGTTACCAATAACATTAACAGAACAGACTGTCAGGGTTGCTAAGATTTCTTTTGAGAATGTTTCTCAACAGCTGTGTTTGGATGTGTATGTTGCTGACTTCTTTTTAATTGCAGGTATTATAGATTCTACTTGAAACTTATGCTTTCATATTGCATAAATGTCTGTCATGCTTGATAATTGCCACTGTCTAATCAAACAATGATAAATGCAGTTTTGGAATTCTTACTTAAATAAAAAGAAAATCTTAATATTTGTTAATTAACTTGTTTGGTTTTGTGCTATTGAAGAAAATAGCTATCTGCATCAAGATTGTTTCCTTCCTTGCTTGAGCAATTGTTCTAAAGACTGTAGATGTTCCAGCAAAAGACTGAAGTTATAACAGGCTTAATTCTTTTTCTGTTAAAAACCGGAACTGCCCTGTCAGTCCAAAATAATTAACTTGTTTGTTAGCAGCTGCTACAACCTGTGCAGCATACAACCATAGGCAAATTCTGCTTTCCAGTATGTTTTATTTTTGTTAGTAAACTACTGCCAACCCATGTATAAAAAAAACTTGTTAAAAAAATAAGGTCAATTACAGCTGTGGGTGGGGAGGAAACCACACACACAAAAAACACATGGAAAACAAGGTGCATGTGAAAGGAATGTTCAGACTTCCTCCACTGCTCTTGTTCCCTTTCTCTACTTCAGGTACTTCAATAAACATCTATGTTAAGACTTCCGAAAAAGTCTTTCTTATTTTGAAGGTTAACCTCAGTTATTATTCAGATAACTCAAGAAACTTACTCATCAGTTCATGTCCTTTTCTCCTAGATACTTTCAGGAGCTCTGTGCACCCATTTTCTGTTTGGCAGAATGAAGGGTTTGTAGTTTCCTTTGTGCTCTTTGTTTTCTAGAGAGAGATAAATGAGTTTGGCATTTAAGACTTATGTACCTCTGCTAAGAGCATGACTTTGACAGATTTGAGAGAAGGTTTTGACATAGTTTACTACTATATTGTAGCCAAGAAACTTTGACAGATGCTTCCTTTTGAAGTTTTAGTCTTTTTTTTTTCTTTCTACTTGCATTTAATGCTGATGAACAAGCTGTGTTTGCCTGGAATTTAAGGAATGTTTTTTACATTTCTGTACAAATGTTCTTGCTGAAAAAGATAGCTTACATAATCTGGATTCTTAGACTTGTGGTATTGCCCTTCACTTTGCGCGCTCACTAGTGAGCGTGAAAAGGAGGAGAAAAAACCAACCCTTTGGACAATTGAGTGAATGGTATGAGAGCTTAATCTAGTTGATAATGTTCTCAAGAGCTATATGCAGGTTTATTCTAATGCCTTTATTGTAGCTGTCCATTAAATGTGTTGGGATTTTTTTCTTTAATTCAGGTAACACAAGCATGCTACAGAGGTCACGCTATCTCTGTGAATGAAATATAAGTAGTGACTTTATCAAAGAACATCAGTACAAGCAAACCTTTCCATATTCTCTTATTTCAAAAGGCTGTTGCCTTTGAACCTTCCCTTTCAGGGAACAACTAATTGATCTAGGACATCTGCATGTGTCTGGCTTTTCTGTAGCTGTCTGCATCACAGCTTGACTCTTTATACTCATAACATACCTAGACTAATTGTAGTACTTAGTCTCAAAATTTACTTCTTTCGCTCTACATAGCACAGATTTTTTGCCTTGTTTAATTTATCCAAAACGTGGCTATGATTGATAACAAATTGGCAGCCCAGTCATTGACCTTACACCTTAGGGATTCAACATAATGCAGTTTGTTGTTTTTGATTTCTATGTGCGTGTTGGACACCACAACCTTTTAGCAAATCACAGTTCAATACAGTTTTAAATAGCACACTTTTTTTGTTTGCCAGTCCTGTTCACTTAGTTCCAGGAAGTTAAGTGAAAGAGGTAAGTCTTATTTAACCAATTAAAAAGTGAAGTTAGTTCGTTTAATAAAGCCAGATCCTCAGACAACACTTAGAAATGCAAAGTAATCAGCACTAGCTGGAGAATTCTGATTTAACAAGAAGCAGGGATCTCTCTCCTGAACCTTGATTTTTTTTTCTGCAGTGGTAATCCTTTCCATGTTTCCTTCTAGCACAAGTGATTCAAGAAGCTATTTTGTCCTGTATGTTAGTGGCTTTGGAAGTAACTGCATCTATCTTGCTTTCTAGGTTGATGGAAACGTGAGCAAAATTTATTGTCAGAATCTTTGTTTGTTAGCTAAACTCTTTCTGGACCACAAAACCTTGTATTATGATGTTGAACCATTCCTCTTCTATGTTCTCACAAAAAACGATGAGAAGGGATGCCATTTAGTTGGATATTTCTCTAAGGTAAAAGAAAAATACATTTTTAAACATTTGTACTTTCTCACTGCCCTTCATATTTGTCAACAGCAAAGAAGTAGTTGATTCAGAAGCTTGAAATCCTCTCTATAAATCTCACATGGAATGTGCTTATCTCAAGTTTACTACTGTTGTCTTTTCTCAAAGACTGATGCGAATTGAGAAATTGTATTATGTATGTTCAGCCACGTACTTTTTTTCAGACTGTGTTGTGGTTTTGTATTTGTACAATTGAAACTGAAATCTTTCCTCTCCCTGTTGACTTTGCCATAGTATACTAAGACTAACTTCTAAAAATGCCAGGTGTTTGAAATTATGTTGATTTCCATGTGTTTTCCTGTCTTTACTGCTAGCAGTTCAGCTTGCCTACTTAGACATAAACAGCCAGCTGTGTTCATCTTTGTTTCTCTTGTGTAGAATCCAATCTTAAGCAGCTACTTAGCACACAGAACCTAAGAACACAAGCCAAACTTTATCGTGAATGTCGTCTTTAGATATCTTTGCTTGTGGTTTCACTTTGAATTTTAAAGCAGTATTTGCTGCTGTGGACAAAAGTAATACTTCTATGGACTGTCTTGACAAGTGCTAACAAAAACAATGGTGAAAGATTTTAAGATATGCCTGCACCTAGAAAAGCATTCAATTGACAATTTGTCTGTAAGAAATTTGAGGAATTGGTACATAGTTACTTAGAAAATCAGTACTACTTCTCTCCAGTATCTCCACCTCAGTGTATAATGTCCTTTCTTTAAGAACTGATCTGTATAAAGATCTTTAAGAAGTGTAGAAAAATTATGCTGGAGTACTTGCGTACTGCGCAGTCATCTGTTGGGATGTTTGGTTGTCTTTTGAAATGTGGGTCTTGCTGATTATAGTAATGGATTTATAGGCACAATTTACAGTTTTATGTCAACTCGATGTTCTTGTGGCATACATACAAGTCAGCTCTGATACTGGCAAGTATTTTCTAGTAGGCTGCAGGTGTCCAGATTAATCTCTCCTGATGTTTCTTTGGTCATCCAGTACAATGCATTGTGTTTTCCTGCTCCATCCTTGTTGCTTTGACCAGTCTGTTTGTCAATTTTGATGACCACAAACGTTTTCAGTGCTATTTATTTAAGAAAAAACTTTGGTGTCATACCAAATTTCTCTTCGGTACTGAAATGGTTTGCATGTGTCCCCTCTTTTTGAAAGTGAGTGAGTGTGTGTTCTCGCTAGCAAAAGCACTCTGGCTTTTCTTCCCTGAGTACAAATATATTGACAGGGTGTGTACTTCATACTAGCAGCAGTTTTGAGAGTTTGGGATCCTTAGTAGAGTTTGAGAGCCAGTACAGAGAAAATACTACTGAAGAAATACTTGGAAACCAACATACTGGCCTGTGGTTCTGTCAGTGTCATCACTAATACGGTGTCATCTTATGTGTGAAGTCTGAAGTAATAGGTGGTATCTTGAACTGCGTATGTGTTTGCCCTAACTTCTTGTCGGTTATGCTGACCTGGGTGTCTTTAGTTGATTTATTTGGTCTTCCTCAAAACTACTAAGTGCTGATTTTTTGTTTTCTCTGTTGTCTTTTAAAGGTAACAAGGCATAAAGGCTCTTCCTTTTCATCAATAAACTCTAAAGAACTTAAAACCTAAAAGCTATATTGTTAGAACAGCTTCATGGTTAAGATTCTTCCTTCTGTTGTTTTTAGCTATCAGTATAATATTTGCCTCTGTTGTCTTTATGTCGTATGACTTCATTTTGATTCAGGTGAGAAGCTTTGAAAAAGTTAGTGTTACATGGTTCTGTGGATATAGGTTGTTCCCCCTGCCACCATTCATTCAAAGACGACAAAAAGGTGGAAACCAGCAAGCAGTTAGTGTAGTCACTGCAGAACAACTTCACTATGCATATGGATATTATTTTCCCCTTTTATATCCTTGAGAGAAAGGTCAGTGAGGCATGAAAATATTTCCCTCTTCCCCCTGTCCTCATCCTTTACTGTGCTTAACCTTCATTATGCTGTTTAGATAATGTATTTAGTTTTCAAGGTGCTGAGTAGCTAACTAGTAAAAATAAATATTTTGAAGGGTATGTTTGATTGATACTTCCTTCTTGTAATTAAATGTTAACGTTGAATTTTTCGACTTTGGTACTGACCTCAGGCATCTGTTCACCTTATTGGGATATTTTAAAAGGATAGTGGCAGGTGCAAGCAATTGCCCACTTCAGCAGTGCTTTGACATACTTGATCTGTTTCTCCTTCCCTCAGGAAAAGCTTTGCCAGCAGAAGTACAATGTCTCCTGCATAATGATCATGCCCCAATACCAAAGGCAAGGATTTGGAAGGTTTCTCATTGATTTCAGTAAGTGAAGTGTTTTATTTACATTTGTGAGCCAGGGAGCTGATGATTAAGAAACTGTAACGTGTAAAACTTTATTTAACTTCTTTTGTTTTTATCAATAGATAATGGGATTTGTGTTTATATTTACATAGGGTAGGAAAGCTCCCTGAAGTGAAAAACTTACTGCTGCTCTGTTATTGTACTCCAGGAAAATGAGAACGGATCTCTCAACAGTAATACTAGCTCACAAAGCTATTACCCTGAATGAATTGTCTAAATTACTTTCCATTTTGCCTTGCTCATTAGTGTAAGAGGCAATTATTTGTGATTAAAGCTTAAGATGTTAGTGCAAGGCATTTTGTATGTGTTAATATTTCTAACTTACATGTTCTTTTAGCTAAAGAACTGTTTTAGCTGAAGAATCGCTATATAGAAGGAATGTATTTTGGTTTTTGTCTTAAAATATATCACATACTGGAAATTGTTACGCAGAAGTGTAGGTGTTCATGGATGTTCTTGTGGCTTTATTTTGCTATGTTGTTTGTTTGACCTGTTTGAAAGATTGAGGAACAGTTGTTTAAATTTAGATTTGTCCCTCAAACCTTAAAGCTGCAATGAAACTCTAAACAAAATTGTCTAAGGAGACTTCTCAGCTAAATGTCCTCAGTGCTACTGATTACAGCTTCCTACTGTAATTTAAAGGGAGGATAATGTATACCACGTGCAGTGAGAGAAATTGTAAATCTAATTTTCACTGTTACTTGGGATTTTTAAAGCACTATAGAATTACATGACAATAGAAAAAGTTAAGAAAATAAGATTGCTGCCCAGGAGTGTGTAAGAACATTAAAATGCAAATAAAAGTACATTGCAGTGTTACAGCAGGTGTAGTTTTCAAGTTCTGGGTCTTCAGATGTGCTACCTAGCTTCACTATGCTAATGTCGATGAAGATACTTAGTATGTTTCTTCATTCCATGGCTTTTTAAACAGTCTTCACTATACCCCTGCGAGTTAGGTAAGGCTGGTCTTGGTCCACTTAATCCACCGTTGAAATGCAGCCATCACTGGAGTGGAACACAACATCTGTTCCATTGTGTGCACTCTGCAACATTTTAGGAAAGACAGTGAGAAATAACCATGTATTCTGGAACTGCAGAGTGAATTTAAGCTTGTTGCTTAGATAGAAATTGTCCCTTTCCTGAGGATTAGCATATCTTCTTGCAAAATGAGATAAGGAACTCTTACTAAGCACGACTGGTAAGTATTTCTAGGCTTTATCTTGTTTTTATTTTTATTTTTTACTGTGGTGTCTTTCCAAAAAAAACAAAACGACTCTCACATGTTTTTCTGCTCGAATTCTGACATAGCAATAGAGTTATGTCTACAAAACTGATGGTACAGCTATGAAACCTGTGGGTTCCACAGAAGGGGTCTGTACTTGAATATGCTGTCTCTTCGGATCTCTGCTTTTTCAGTTACTGTGCCATGTGCTACTTAATCTCCAAAAATCAGTAGTACATTCTGTTGCTCTTACTCTGCTGTAAAAACCTGGAAACATGTCAGATTATTTGAATTGTTAGGATTTCTGTGGTGACTTGCAACATCATGTAGTGGTACAATTAACTGGAACCTTATCTGGTGCTGTCTTTATGCCTTTCCTCTTTACAGACTTGATCGTATCACAGGTACAGGCTACAGCTGAATACCTTCTGTGAGTAGTCCAGGGAACAATTTTAGCTTCAGCCATGCCTAAGAAACTAAACATATGTGAGCAAGCGGTCAGTCCTTCAGCACTTTTCCACAGTGCCTTCCCTTTGTTTTCTAGATAAGGGATTCCCTTAAATGACTGGAGATCAGACAGTCCCGGTTTCCTACAGAATGAAGAACGTAGAGGTGACTGAGAAAGTTGGATGGCTCCCTAGTGAGAGTGAGGTCCAAACTGAATGAGACGTGGGAGAACTACTAGCGGCTGTTTTTTCCTAGATATAAAAAAGGACCCAAGTCTTGTTTTCTTCATTTGTATTTATATTCTTTTGCAGAATGAAGACTAAATCTCATTAAATGGGGAAGCCATAGCTTCATTCAGATTAGTGAGCCTGAAATAGATTTCCACAAAAAAAAAAAAAAAAAAAAAAAAAATTCACACCCAAAATCAATTACTTTTTTTTTCCCCTGGGATTTTGTTTATACTTCCGCCTCTTCTGTTGTAACTGATGTCTGACTGCCATCTTTTTTGTGCTTCACCCTTTCTGTTCAGTTCTGGTCTACTGCGAATAATCACTCTAACAACGCTTAGAATTTGGGATATAGCAGAACCCCAGTTATTTTTTGAAACTTGCACAGATCAAGTTTAAATAAGAATTTGCCAGTAACCTTATCTAGGCTGTCGTGTTTTTATAAACTTATCAGAAGATAAATTTTACGCTCTGAATGTTGAATCTTCAGTTATCATGCATGTAACACATCTAACTGCTCTTTTTTGAGATCTGTGAAGCAGTCAGTGGAGCTTGTTGACTTTCTTTATAACAGTAACTAAAACCATTTGTAGACTAAAACAGTAAAAATCTAACTGTTGAGCAAGTAGTTTTCAGAAAATGATAGTTACAAACCACAGAGGGAAAGACCTCAAGTAGTTTGTGCAAGCAGTTGGCTGCTCATGTTACCTGGTATATATCTAAACATTCGACAGTTGGAAAGGCTGGACAGAACACAGCCACTACACAACTTGTGCTTTCTCAGCAGTCTGGTGAAAATGTAGTTTGTGGTACAAAATTACCTGCTTATTTTGGTAAGTGAAATGAATTTGTTCAGTTTGTGATGCATTCTTTTGTCTTGAACTAATTTCATCTTTACAGATGAGTCAGTGTGGTCTTCGTGTAACTTGCAAAGGGAAATCAATTCTTCTGTTTTCAAAAAGAAAATATTTGTTGTCTGTCCCTTGATTTTTTTTTAACCTCATCAATTTTTCTTGCTAACTACATTTTAACTAATCTATTTCAAATAAAAACTGATATGATTGTTTCTTACTCTGTAGACACAAAGCTTTTTGTAAGGTCTGTCTGTCACTTTGTGAACCTAAAATCTCACAGCGGGCAGGGGAAATTTAGGAAGAGTACTCTCTGCAAAGAAAATATGCTGTAAAATGTCTGAGTTGTCCAGCCTGATTGTCTTCAGCAAAAATTACATGTGTAGCTTTCTACATGGAATTGGTTGTTTTGATAGAAAATGTTTTTTTTTTTTAAATACAATATATGAGTGTATGTATGTTCTGTTTTTAAAGCCTGGCAAGAACTTTTTATTTGTATGCAAGTTGTTTTGACTGATAGTAACTTGCTGGGCTGTTAGAAATTGGAGAGTAAAAAACATATCACAAAAAACCCAGCTGGATCCTCCGAATAGTTAAACTATTGATTTTTAATATTGCAGACTTGATATTCCTTTTCCTGTAAGATAAAATTAGTTTAACCTTTTTCATTTTTCTAGAAGCATGTCTTGTTTGAAGACAAAATGGTTTACGAACAGTCTTTGTTTGGTTTTACACTAAGTATGCTTTATTAAGTATTCTTTTATATCAGTCTGGTGTTTGAAATAAGGAACCGTAATTTACTCATTATATTTAATACCTTTATGTCTTTTTACAGGACAGATAATTGTTGTCAAACTTGTTTTGCTTTGTTTCACAGAGAACAAAAAAAAGAATAAATGGAGGCTGACTGAATTATAACTGTGGTGTTGTACCCGAGAGAGAATAATTAATGGACTTCTGCATGGATCTTTTGTACTTGTTGTAAATTAAGTTTCAGGCAAGCAGACTCTAGTTGAAATTGATCCAGAAATAAACCAGGGAGCAGGCTTGCATTGCGTAA
The DNA here is from genome assembly GCA_013396635.1 of Penelope pileata. NCBI lineage: Eukaryota > Metazoa > Chordata > Aves > Galliformes > Cracidae > Penelope > Penelope pileata. The sequence goes on along the minus strand of WBMW01000967.1, from coordinate 1,230,807 downwards.
GATCCCAATCTGTGTTTTTTTTTTAACTTAATATCCAGGTATGAGTCCACATGAGGTGATGCGCAGCTATTGGTCCTATCATGAGAATTATGTATACGTGCTTTTGGGCAAGTCTTTATATGTCTTGCAGCAGTTCAGCCTGCATTACTGTTCTGGTTTTGTTGACGCAAACACTGAAGCTGCTGTCTTGTAGCTGCTCTTCTCCGTGCAGTCACATTTATTTTATACTTAAGCAGCTTCTCCATACAAGATGTTTTCTCTTTTCTTAATTGACTTGAGATCTCAAGTCTAAAGTCCTTTGTATGCTTTTTGCTTCTATACATTTAGCTTCATACCAAAAAATCTTAGTATTTCTTTATTTTTCATATCTAACACATAGGATTCAATATTGCTAGAATGGAATATTGCAGTATGTCATAGTTGTTCAATGGATATTTTCTGTAAGTTTAAAGCAGTCTTGGGATGGACACTTCCTCACAAAACTTATCTCATGATAGTTCCATATTTTTGCTTACTAGATAGCAAATTCCACGCTAGAGGTCCCAGCGTAGCAATTAGTACAGGAGCAGTTGGAGGGGAAAAAATGCGTGCAACAATATGAGGATAAACCTGTCTAACTGTGCTGGCTAGCATGTTGTCGGTTTGTTTGCATCCCAGTAACGATTGGGTTTGATGCCCAGAAGCAAAGTCCATGATAGTCTTTTGTTATTTGTCTTGAGGGTGTTTCTGGTCCAGTTGATTTGTACCGGTTTCTTCCTCCCCATCAGAATTCCTCCTTTTCATTTGGTTTATCTGTTCCTTATGAAATGATTATTCTTGCATGAGAGAAGAAACCTGTTTTAATTTTGCTGGGATTTTGTTTGGATCTCTGTTTTGTGTGCATTTTCTGTTTCATTTATCTGTATATTTTGGAAGATTGGTGCCGACTCCTTAACGTTTTGCACCGTTTATTGCTTGCAACTTTAATGCCTTTAAATGAAGCTATTTTTTCATTAGCTTGAACTAACTGCAGTTTCTGTTCTGAGAGGTATAGCTCAGTTACTTGTGAGGAGTTCGTGACAGGGAAAGACCAATTCAAGCCCAGTGATGGAAGAGAAGTGAAAGCAACAACAACAAAAAACCCCACTCCGCAGTTATTATATGACTTGGAGTTCTCTTCAGTTATAAGAAAAGTGGCTCTGTTAGTGTCCTTGTTTGCTCGTTTTGCTACATCTGCTATCTGTTTCTTGGTCAAGTAGTTTTGTTCTTGTTCCATTCAAACAGCTGAATAAATCTGAAGTCCTTATTTGCAGAAGCAACAGACTACCAACAGTAGCAGTAGTGGTGCAACAGCTAATGTATCCCACTGGGGAAGGCAAGTTTCCAAAGGAGGAGAGGAACAAAGGTTTGGCTCAACAAATAAAGGGAAAATAAACTGTTAAAGTAAAGGAAGCAATTATATATTTTTTTCTTAAATGCTTTTAATGAGTGAGTATCAGAGCAATTGATAAAAGATGTTAGTACCGTAACTCTTTATAAATTGGTAACTGAGGGGGAGGTCTGCTTTTTGGCTCAAAGTCACTTAGGTTCATTAGGCTATGCTGCTTCTTAATAGGAGACAGCTAAGCAAAAGCCTGAATGTGAGATTTGTTGGGGTGATGTGTTCATTTATCATTTACAGCCTTGAAGAACATGACTGCAGATCTGAAACTATGGCCTCTTTCTTTTATCTCAGTTCTAGCCCTGTCTTCTCTGCTGTGAATTCCTACAACCATTTGTGGATGTGCAATGGTTTCGGATCTTCTTTATGCAGATACTTAATCAGGGAAATATTCTGAGCTAAAGTGGAACAAAGAAGAAGGACAGATGTCCTTGAAGATATTTGTTAAACCCAGATTTCTTACTGATCCTTTGTACTTTCATTGAGAACTAAGGAATAGTGATGGGCTAGTGAATAGGNAAAAAAAAAAAAGCCCTGAAGGGCTTTCATTTTTCAGTTGGAAGCTGGAATGAGGCAAGTGAGCAAAGTTATCACAGTGTGGAAATTGTATTGTTTTTTCTTTCAAGTATGCTTGAACACACAAAACTATGCCAGACTATTAACAGGAGCTCTAAAAGGGCAAAGGAAAGCAGAAGTAATAAAAGACGTAGTTGTATTTTGCATGGTATGTTCACGTATCTTTGCTGTATATCCCCAGCTAGTGGCTGTCTAAATCAACTAGATAGACTTGTAGTAGCAGATTGAGGGGGTAACTGATATAAAACTCAGTGTTCAGTTGGAAACAAGGCCTTGAATTAACTAGGCTTATGTTGTTTATACTAAATCATAAATTAACTTCTAGGCAACAAAGAAGAAAAAAAGTAGATTCTGTAATGGAGCGTAGTTATTGTTGAAGATGAGATGATGTATGTCCACGAGTATGACATGTAAATTCTGATCTGTTGATGTACCTGCTGGGACCCACTTCTAAGGCCTGCGTGCTGCTTAGAGCTGGGGTCAAGCTGCTGTGGGCTGTAAGTGGTTGGATCAACTCTCTTTGTGTGTGTGTGTATAGAATTGATAGTCCAAACCCCTTGATCTGGTTATAGGAAGTAATGCACAGGCCAAAAGTAATATTTGGAGAAAACACTTCAAAACATCAGAGTTGTTTTTTCATTTTCATTTCACTTTAATCAAACATGGATATGAAGAAGAAACTGTTTGCAAAATGAGGATGGGTATGGAATAGTGAAATTATTCAGTAGACAACCCTCAATATTCCCTTCCAAAATCTGATGTTAAGATATTTTGCAGTTTGCTGTAACATATGTTTAAATACAGCAGGAATACAATCTGTGAATAAATATACCTTGGGAAAAAGAACAACTGTATACAGTTATACTTTGTGATGCTCTTTGAAAAGAATTTAGATGGTAGATGGAGTGGGATCATATATTTCGTAGCCAGGAGCATTTTGATGTTCCCTTTCTCACATTACAATGCTGAACAAATGGTATCAGTACTGCTGAGGATGTGGCACACAACAACAGGGTAAGAATGAGAGGCTAAGGGTAGAGAGGAGCAGGATTATTTTTTTTCTTACAGACTTTTCTGCAAAAATGTATACTCAAATTGAGCTTAAGAAATCAACACCGATAATCTAAGGGTCTGTATAAAACAGACAGGTCTTGTTACCTGTGATGACCAATATTGAATCTCTTTTTTAAACTACCAACTTGCTTGTGTATCGCAATACAGAGCGCTGTGTCAATCTTCTGGTCCTTTTGGTGTGTTTACAGGTACATTGTGGCCAAACAAAAGGCTGAATTACCTGTTTTTTTCCCTCTTTTCCTTTAAGGAGGAGCTGAAAGTCTGTGAGAGCTGTGAATTTGTGAGGGAGCCTGAATGCTGCTGCTTATTTTATGTTATTTTCTTGACAATTGATTATGTTGCTGACCTCAAGGCATGAGTTTGGCCTCTCCTAAATAACTAATAAGGAGCATTCTGTCGAGCTGAGATTTAGATGAGGGGGGAATAAAGATGGATTTTGAATCAAGCTTTGTTGACTAAAGATTATTCCAAGAAAATCAGCCTTTTGGGATTCCTTGGCATCACTTTTATATAGCTTCAAGACACTGCACATTTATCAGAGCTGCAAAAGAAATCGGGCATGTCACTTCACATATAAAAGCTAAGAGTGTTCTAACTGAAGAGCATCTTTATTTCAGATAGAACTGAAAACAACTAAAACGCAAGGCCAAACATACTAGCGATGGGAACAAATGTTTGTTGGACATAGCTGTGCTTATAGGGCGTGGGTAAACAGGGAAAGCCATCTGCCTGAGAGTGGTGACTGAAAACAGATTTTAATTAAGCAGTGCATCTTCAATGATCAAGATTTTCTGCTTTTGATTGCACAGAGTTGTTCTACTGCAGCAAGTCAGTGGACAAAGCAGGTATTTGTTCAAGATGTGTAGCCTGTTGCTCTTTTGTTGAGACACTTCTAGCATCACAGCGAGACATCTTGCCTCAATGAGATAACCTTGTGGCTTTCTTAACAGATGTCTTTCTTTGCTAGTGCCATCACTTATCAGATAGTTCTGCTTTCTTGTAAAGAAATGACTTTTTTGCTTGCTTACTGCTGTTTTGAGTAACAGTAGATATTTAGCAGATTGCCATGTCTTGGACTTAGTTTTTTGAAGTGTGCTGTAATAGATGAATTTTTCTATTTGGTAGATAATACATGTTAGATTTTTTTAATCATGCTATTTCTGTGTCTACTAAGTATCACTGTGTGATTGCATAACAACCTCCTTCGCCTGTTGGTTCATTTGTCTAAATCTTGGTTAATTTCTTGCTCTATACCATGTCTTAGTAGAGCAAATGAACGGCAATGACTATTTGCTGCCTGTTTAAGACAAAAATGCAGTTTTCATCATTTTATTTTACAAAGTGATGGTGTCATGACCACTTAGCTTAGCAAATACAGTATTTGCAGTGATTTGTTCTTGTTTCTTTATCCATTTGTGTCTTTTAGCTTTTCAGTTCTGACTCCCTGTTTCACTTTTCCTCATGCTCTTTGATATTAAAAAGGCTATCTTTTGCAGGTGTGAGTGAAAGAATGATATGAAAAGATCATGGGGGTTGGACTCGATGATCTCTAGAGATCCCTTCCAACCCCTGTGATTCTGTGATGGGCTCTGGAACTTGGTCTTATACTGTAAACCGTTAAAACCATCCCTGGTGCAGTTATGGTTCAAGACATCTGTCACTTGCCAAGTGTGACAGCAATTTTCCTGAGTCAGGGAAGAGTCTAAGAGAGTTACACTAACAGCTAGGTTAGACATTGGTCTATTTTGGAGAGCTGGAGATGAATGGTTTGGTTGCTATCTGTCTGGTTAGCCTCAGTGCAATGGAAAGGTTCTGGACATATTCAATTTACTTGTTATGTTAGGCATAGCCTCCTGGGGTCCATCTTTCTGTCTTGTCAATTGAAATTTTATTTTAGGAGTATGTAGAGCCTATATGTAGGCAAACATACAGAATTTTCTAATGAGCAAGCTTGCTCTTTTTTTT
>WBMW01000967.1:1205397-1224968 GCA_013396635.1 Penelope pileata | reverse complement strand
TTTTTTTTTTTTTTGTAGTGTGTTTGTGGATCTTGGGGTTGGGGTCCTTTGAAGCTGCCTCAAAAGTGCTTTCAAAGAGAGTACTAACACCTGTTTAAGGTCCTCCATCCTTGACCTTCCTCCTGTTGGCATATATGAGAACAGTCCAGAAGCACACAGAATAGTTAGGGAAAAAATGGTAACATGAATTACAATTTCAGCGATCTTAAGTCTAAGTAAGCTCACACTTCCACCTTACATATTTCTGCCTTCTACTCGTGATCACACCCCTGTACTAGGAGTGCTGAGCTGACCTAACTGCATTGAGCTGCCCTGTCTGAATACTCAGCTGTTGCAATTTTTCCAACTACCCTTTTGAGCCTGTCCTCAACTTCATATAAATTGAAAAGAAAGTATTTGGTCATTTATACAACAAATGAAAGACTCTTAGTATAACCTCAAATGCTATTTTGAGGGATGTCTTCATTTGGAACACTGGTATGTTATAAATCTGCCTGCTAGGTGTTCTGTCAAATCTCTGATTTGACACAACGTTGCATGAAATCTTACACATTCTTCACTTCCATGTTGACTTATTTTACTTGGTTGTTTTTCAAAAAAAACGAAGTTGAATGGAAAAGTGCTTGATTCCATATGAGTCTGGTAATTCGTTTGCGGGGTCTGGACTTTAAAGAGGCTGAGGAGAACTCAGAACTTGCAAAGGCAAGCAGTTCTGGATGGATTTTCACAAATACGTTTTCTTCTGATAGAAATATTAACGAAAAATACTTAAGTAGGAGTTGAACAGTGCTGAGTGCATAAGGCCAGTCTTCTGAGCAAAAGCTATTGCTTTTAAGACTCTTTCAGAAAGACTCCATTTTATGACTAAGGGTCTTGGAGAAAAGTAGATTTTAAGCTGTTCTCAGCTTCTAGCAGTAGTTAAACTTTTTGGTTACAGCTCTTTTGTCTGCTTAGGGTTTTCAGCACTGTGTTGACATCTTTAATGCCTGTATCTAGTAAGATTTCCTAATTAACTTGATCTTCTGTATGAGAACTACTTTGTTGTTGGGATAACTATTATGCTGTGGGTGTAAGCATATGTAAACTTCTATATTGTGATGTGTGTGCATAACTATGAACCTCTGATTGACAGGTCTAAGTTGTACAGCGTGTAAGAAAAGCTATTATCCTTATAAATCAGATTGAAGCATGGAACACTAACATTGCGTTAATTTTTCATTTTGTTGATGTAGTGTGTATGTGTCTGAATGCTTTGGCTATTAGTCTGTTGACAGAGAGTCATAGAATCATTTGAGTTGGAAGGGACCTTTAAAGGTCATCTTGTCCAACTGCCCTGCAATGAACACCTACAGCTAGATCAGGTTGCTCAGAGCTTGGTCCAGCCTGACCTCAAATGTCTCTAGGGACAGAGCATCCACTGCTTCTCTGGGCAACCTGTTCCTGTGCTTCACCACCCTTACTGTAAAAAACTTTCCTTATATCTAGTCTAAATCTCCCCTTTTTTCAATTTGTGGTAGGGAAAGATTTGAGTTACAGAGTACTTACAGACTCATGGGACCAGATAAGATGCATCCAAGGGTCATACCACTCCCTTCTTTGAGAATTCATGGCACATGTTCTNTAGTTTGGGCTTTTTACCTTTGAAATGAAAAAAACAAAAAAAAAAAAAAAAAAAAAAAAAAGAGAGAGAGATAAAGAGTCAGGACAGCTACAGCAATGAATGAAATAAATGGATTTGTATCATCATTGTATTACAAAGACGGTAGAGCATGACTTGGTGTAAGTAATCCAACAAGTGCTAAGGTGCTTCTAGTTCTGAAGAAATTCTGTCTACAGGTATATGCTGTCTTCTGGAACTTATGTTAGCCTTAGATTAGCTTGCAGTAGGAGAACTTTCTTTGCAAATAAAGTTTTGAAAGTTGGGAAGCACTGCCAGCAGACTGCCATTAACATGCTGTTGTGCAGGTACAGTTTGAACTGTCGTACATTTTGAACTATACTTCATGATGGTACTCAATGCTGGCAGCTTTCTTCAAGCCTGCTGATAGGGTCAGTGATGTGCTGCTATTGTTAGCGCAGCTGAACAGTTCCAAGAGGGTAGTACTGGGTTTAAGTTGTGCATTGACAGTAGTTCTGTATAGCTGTTCAGATTTTATTGAAGTGGCCTTAGTGCATGGCTGAAGAGCAGTCACGTCTCATGGAATGGTGATGGTGTTTCCATTTTTGTTGTCTGTTTTGCTGTTGATTTACAGACAAGCTTTTTACAACTTAGCTGCTGAATATCAGTACACACAGATGACACATTTCTTAGGCAAAGTGAAGCTAAAGGTAAATTTACCTTTAGACATGCTCTACGTGGTAACAGCTCAGTAACTGTTTTATGACTGTGTGAGAGCTGCAACCTGACAGTTGTTCTAAGCTATGTCATTACTGTTTGTGAGTTGAAACCCATTTTTAAAATGGCTCTCTATGCAGGCAAGGCTTAAGTAAGTTTGGAACCATTTTGGTTTGTTTTCTTTTTTTGCTTTAAGACAAATTAGAGTAGCAAAAGAGCCTTACTCTTGAAAGCCAAGGTTAACAGATTTGAATTTGGGCCTTGCTTCACATGGTTGATTCCACACCCTGATTCTCAGCCATTACATATTGCAAGAATACCATTTGTCTTGTGGGTTTAAAAATGGTTACAAGAATATACAGATGTGATATGTTGTGTATTTTTTGAGTATTCAAATACTCAGAACAGTAAGTTAATGCTTTTGCAATGACAGATAATGATACATTAAATTTTGATCCTTTGCACTGCAAAAGGTGCAGTCTTTTTCTTCCAAGTAAATGAGGTATAGATTCACAGTAGAACTTTTTGTCTCTGAAACAAGGTAATACGATGACAGTCAAGTAATTTCACAAGGAAACATTGAAGGTGTGATAGTCTAAAAAGTACAGAAGGAATGGAAAAAACTTTTAACACTTGCCAAGTCCATTGCTGTTTATAGTGAAGTCCAGTAGGTTGTAGTGTCAGGGTTAATTTAGCTGCTGAAAGACACTTAGGAGTTATTGTGATCTAGGGACCACTGCTGCGTTGCATTTTCTGTAGTGTGTTTGTGCTCTGCAAGAATTATTCCTACTAGAGAGCTTTGTGTGTTCCGTTTACGAATAAATCTATGAATGTGGGGGGAGGAAATGGGATGTAAACAGTTCTCTGTAATGAGTGTTTGGAGTGTGCAGCAAAGCTCAGTTTTTTTTTCATTAAACCTCAACCTGTTCTTCTGTGTCTATTTTTGAAAGAAATACTCACTGTTTGATTGCAGCTTTTCTGTAAGATATAAGCTAGTCTAATCTGCACATGGATTTAAAAAAAATCATAAAGATTTAAGCTTGAATTACAGAATGAGTGAAGAATTCTGTTCTCTGAAACACCTAGGATGATCCACAATGAGGCCTCTGTAATAACCTTGTGAAACACCTGTATTTTAAGATGTTTCTGTTCTCAGGTAATTGAGAGGTTCAAAAGAGTCTGTATGGAAGATTGGTGGAATCCTGTTTTTCCCCTTTAACAAAAACTGTGCAAGGGCACACAATCCTAGTACATAAGTCAATGTATTTTCTCAGTTAAGCTGCTGTTAATGAGTAATCGTTGTAAGAGAGATGTTTTTGTAAGCTGTGTTTTGTCCCAATTACAAGAACATGAGACTTGCTTCGCTACTTTTTCTTACTCTTGAATTCAGAGATTGATATTATATACTTCCTAGAAGATGATGGATAAGGTAGGAGACTCAGATACATTTGTTTACTTTTTTACTACCTCTTCCAGCTTTTTTTTTTTTTTTTTTAAAAAAAANCCTCTTCCAGCTTTTTTTTTTTTTTTTTAACAAACAAGAAATGCATCCTAGCTAAAATGTAGAGCACATGAATCTCTTGTTCTCAGGATCTGTGTTGACGACTGCTTGATTTTTAACCTGCATCGGTTGAAAAGCAAATACATGGATTTGTTACTAGTAGCACAGAAGAAAGGAACAGCAGTTTGTAAGTTCTTGTCCAGGTACAGAAGGAGATCCACGACTCTATTTGCCATTCAGACACATTTTTGCTGATTCTATCTGTTTCTGCTGAAGACTTCCTAAAATACCATGTTTTTCAATGATTTTATTACCTGTCACTTGTACATATGAAAAGAACTCTACCATGTGAACGCCTGAAATAAACAGAACTGGAGAGGTAGGTAAAAACTAGTGAGAAATGAAGTAGGCTCTTTTGCTATTGGGGTTTTTTGTGATTTAGATGCCGTCACAACAGTTTAGATGCTGTCATAGTGGCTTTGCCATTATGGATCATGGGTTTTGTGGTGGGGAAAATGTAGGGGGAAACCGAAAACACCTCAAGTGCTCTGTGTCGTGCTCCCCCCTCATTGTGTATGGCACACACGGTGAAGTTGATCTGTGAAATGCTCCATTATGGAGCACACAGCTAGTGGAACACAAGAAATGATAACAGATTCAGCTGGTGACATCTTTTTGAGAAGACTGCATTGAAACACTGCTGCAGGGTGCTCTGGGAGGATTGTTTTCTGATTGTATACTGAATTCTCAATAAAAGCACGATTGTATTGCCTGTTGAAGACTGTAAAACATTTTGTGATACTTGCATAAAAAGAGGACTAATACGTGTACTTTACAACTCAAATGTAGACCTCCATTTCACTTCCTTAAAATCTGTCATGCTACAGTTCTTTATTCTCTGAAGTGTGGATGCTAACCAATAGGCTATTGTTACTGTTAAGGTAGGTAAGGTAATCTTTGTACTTCCTATAAAATGCAGCCTTCATAGAATTTTTCCAGGGTGTAAGGTTTTCTAAAAACACAAATTGGAAATACAGTTACATCAAAAATACTTATTCAAAACCTTTATATTAGCTAAGTTCACTTGCTTTGCAGGTGAATAGGAAACCACTAATTAAGTGTTCGTTCAATCCTGTGCATTATGCATGTCATAATTTAACTACTTTTGTACATAACTGAGCCACTGTATGGCCTTGCTCTTCTCTCACACACACAAGTGCATATTTCAGTCACCTACATCCAGGTGGCAAATGGTGGGATGCAGGGAAGGGAGGACAAGACTGGGATTTTTGTTTTGTGGTGTATTTGGTTCAAGTTAAGTTATATAACTTACTTGAAGACCTAATGGCTTTGTAATGGTTGTGGTTAGTCTTAAACATACTCAAAGAAACTGTGCCTTTTTTTAGCTACATCTTTTTCCTGTGAAATCTATCATTTCAAAAATGAAATGATAAACTAATCTTTTCATTGCTGTGTAATATAAAGAATGTAGAGAATGCACAGGTTGCAGGAGAGTCCTAAAAAAACATATTTATACTTCATTTGACATACTCCTGTCACTTGGTCTCCCTCAGTTCGCTTATTTAGTGTCTTTATTTGCTGCTTTTTCCTGTGCTTCTGGCCTCTACATAATATGCATTGCTGTCTTTATACACCTTTGAGGAAAAGTCTATATTGGCTACCAGATCAAAGCAAAGGGGCAAGTTTAAATTTCTGCAATAGATAATATAATTTAATTCAGCTGTCTTAAGTGAACTGATGTTCACTTCATTTAAAACTATGGAGTGGCTGCTGCTTGAAGAGTAAATTATGCTTCTTAATTGAATAACAATATCTACGGGGGTGAAGTGTGGATGGCAGGGAAAGGAGGACGTGTCTTGGTACGGAGCTAATAGAGACTTAATAGTGAAACAGCATCTCATGACAGTTTGTAATTTGAAGTGCACCTAAAGCTGTGTACCTCAGTGTCATAGGACTGAAAGGGGGCTGCTGTCTCCCCAAGTTTTGAGTTAGGGAGATGCGAGTCAGTTCACCTTACATCAGTATCTAGCGAATTAGTAGAAAGTACAGTAAAGAGCAGTACTGGAGAACACATCGGTAAATGCAGTGCATGGAGGAGGAAGATGGATTCTGCTGTTTGCAAAAGGCGTTGGTACTTAACAGATCTTACCAAGATCTTAGGAAATGTCAAGAAGCAAGGGAGTGATCCAGATCCGGTGGGTTCTATTTTTTCAGACAGATCTAAACTTACTCTGCTTATGAATTTCACAAGATGGTTGCCTATTTTAGTCTGTCCCATGGTTTGGTGTTTTTTTGTTTGTTTTGTTTTGTTTTGTTTTGTTTTTCTGTTGGCCACTGTCAGAACAGGATACTGTCAGTTTGGACCTTTAATCTCACACAATTTTATTCGTTTCAAGAGACGGAACTGAGTATAACAAAAGGAGTAGATAACTAAGTAAAGGTTTGTGGAGACGTGTACAGACGTATTAATGTTACTGTTTTTATGTAAGTGTGTTGTGGACTCTGCTGCAGCTAATTATTTCTGGGGAGCTGCATAATAGGAATGCTGCAGTTTGAAAGTACAAGGTAACTGCTCAGGGTAATTTCTCTAACTGTATGTTTTAATGTCTGACTGTCTCCCAAGTTTGTGATGAAGTCATAAAATATATGCATCTTGCACCAATTTTCCCTTTCTCAGCTTAATTTTCTAGTGATTATTTAAAATATCGAATAGGATAAAACCTTAGCGATTTCGGGAAGGCTTGCATGACAAAGATTCAAGGCTCTAATGGCATGTGGCACGTTGCTTCACTGTGAAAGCTGGAGATAGGCAAGGAATAGAAATAATCAGTGGTATTTTATCTTTTTAATTTTTTGACAGTATTGCTTGTATGCCCAGATGATGAGATAGACAACTCTTTGTTGTTCTACGTTAGATCTTGCGATATTTTTAAAAATTTTTCTTTTTGTAATGTATAGTTGGACTTGCTTACTTCTGAGTTTGGGCAGGAGCTATATTTTGTTCTCTGTTGCTGTTGTTCATAGCCTCAAATCAGAGGTTATGGTTTGAGAGTTCCTTCAGGTTTTCACTTTGAGGCTTTCCGTTATTACAGTCAGGTAGACACAATGACAGTGGGGGTGTATGTTTAACAGGGGCATATTGTACTCATTTCAGATGCTTCAGGTTAGATACACAAGCTATCAGGATCATTGTTTTCTGTTTATCTGCATCTTACATCAATTATTTGTTGTCTCTGGTAAGTTTAATTTAATAGATGTCATTCAAATCACAGAGTCTTATAAAAGAAACTTCAGTGCTTGTTACATATAACTAAGACTATTAGCTCATATCTATAGTCGTGATACTACAGGATCTTGATTAAGCATAGGTTATATTGTAGAAAAGTAGGAAAAAAATATCAACGCATAATTACTGTGCCTGTGAAGTTTTAATGCATCAATGTAGAACAAGAATGTTGAAATGACCACTGAAAACCAACCCCTATGTCCTCAACCATTGGAAGGATCTGATATGCAAGGAGATACCAGTAAAGTGCTTCAGCTATTTGCAGTTGCATAATTAATATTACCAAACTCTTCACAGTGCTTTCTTATTACATCTTGTAGGATTTTTACCAAGGAAATGTAATTGCAGCTGTTTTATTTATGAAGTAAATGGAAGCATAGGAAGCTTTCAGACACTGGCTATTAGTATGTGAGTTTTTTTGAATATTAAGTTGATAGCTTAAATTGTACATTTACTTGAAGTCAACTCTAAGTTCTCTTAATGGAATTACTTTAAAATCTGGGTTCTCCTTTTTTTTCTGTATTGAAACTCCTGTCATCACTTGTACTGCTGCAGAGGCAATGACATCTTAGGGTAGAACTTCTCTTTATTATGTCATAACCAAGGTGATCCAAAATTGATACAAGTAGAGCTTTGTCAAAAATCATACAAAGTGGGCTATACATAATGTCTAGGTCTTTTTTGTGCATTTGGAAGTAAAACAACAGTACATCCTCTTCAAACCAGTCAAGATGCAATCTGTTCTTGAATGTTGAAGTTCCTGTCAACAAGTTATATGCCATACTAAGATGCATCATCTGGCTACAATGTTTTTGTCTGCCACAACTTCAAATGTTCAAAAGCAGCTTCCTTTTCTTTATCTAGAAGCACTACCTTCCCATGGTAGTGTTTCTTCTGTAGGGTAGCATAAATTGACTTGCTGAGTTTCAGTTGGTACCTTGCAGATGTAGGCAGGCTTTATGTATGTGCTGTGTGGAAGTAGGTGGATGTGAGATGGCATTCCTCTTGAATCTGTGGCGTCTTAAAATCATATATCATGCTAATGGATGTGAATGTGACACTACTTATTTCACTATTATTTCACTATTTCACTAGTAGTATGTTTGCTTTTCTGTGTAAACATCTTAATGCAAGCTAGAGTTTGTGCTGTGGTGACCAGTGCATATGTATTTTCCAAATTCTATAGTGGACCTTGAATTGTCCCTCCCTAAAAAGTGAAGACCATTGTTTAAGGTTGAGTGAAAATACATGTATGTATGTGTACATTTTATACTTGTGTGTACATTTTATACTTGTCTGTGTGTGTACAATTTGTACACAGTGGAACATGGAAACAGCTGCTGCTTCACTCAGCTGAAGATTTGCTCAGCTAATGTGGCATGGATGTGCTAGATATGTCTTAAAGCAATCTTTTCAAAATTAAAGGAGAGATTTCATCTTTTTAAGCAAAGTATTTCAGAAGAATATTGTTAGGCAAAAAAGCCATGTATGTTGGTGGTTTCCAGGTGACTTGGAGTAATGTAACTCCGTTAGTGTGGTGGTCCTGGCTTATGGTGGAGTCAGCATTTCTTAAACCTAATGTTTTAAGGCACTTGGTTTTGGTAGCATTTGTAAAGGCACAGCACAGAGTATTATCGTAGAGGGATGAATTACTCTGGAAGGATACATTTTATTAATTGTGTTATTTTTTTCTTTCTGCTGAATTGGTTTTAATGGTGACAAATACCAGAGTTCTGTTATCTCCAAGCAGGTGTGTTCTACCTTAAATTGTAAAAGCTTCTTAAAGTTGAAGAGGTTTAAAAGCATTTATTACATGCATATAATATACAACACCATTTTATATTCTATATAGGAAAATAAATTTTATCATAGCTGATCAGTTAGTCTCAAAGGCTGCAAATTGGAATTATGTGAATGTTCTTGGATGTGAATTGAGGGAGTTTTTTTTTTTATTTACTTCTAAGTAATTCTAGTAATTCAGCTTGTAAATTACATGTCACCTCAAACTTAATAACTAGCTGCTTAATCAAAAACTTCCATCACTTGGGACTTCATGAAGAAACCTGACTTATCTGATGTTACCCATGACAGTTCCTCTGAAGATTCTTCTGAAAATGCTTGACTTCAGTGATGTAAAGTTTTCTCAGAAGGCCAGACAGCTGTAGTTCTGAATGACAGCATGTATGACGAGACCTGCTGAAACTTCTTGCCTTTCTTTGCTCCTTGCCTTATGATTAGAAGGGGAGACTTGGTTGATTCTCATATCTCTTATAATAAATTCATCTTTTTAATGTCGTTATAATTATGAAAAGAAAAATCTCTTCTGTGGATAGGATTCCCTTAATTGCAGGAGTTACCAATGAAGCAATCAGTTATGCTGAGCTCTCCATTAATACAAAATTTTTTAACTGTAGTTTCAATTTTCAGTTTTGTTCTCTTAAAAAGATATTTTGTTTCTTTTCATTCTAGGCTATTTACTTTCTAGAAGAGAGGGTCAAGCAGGATCCCCTGAAAAGCCATTGTCTGATCTGGGTCGTCTCTCCTACTTTGCTTACTGGAAAAGCGTGATATTAGAATACCTTAACTGCCACCATGAAAAACAAATCAGCATCAAAGGAATGAGTCGAGCTACTGGAATGTGTCCACATGATATTGCCACAACCCTGCAGCAGCATAGCATGATAGATAAAAGAGAAGATAGGTCAGTGAAACTTATACAAATTTTAAAAAAAATGCTGAGACAGAATGTTTACTTACTTTGCACACAAAACACTTGATATAAGAAATACCCATGTAAAATTCTGACTTTAACATGAAAGATATCCATCTTACTGAGGAAGTCAGTAAGGCTGGATAAGATTTTTTTTTTCCCCAAACCCAATTGTCGTTTTGGGATCCTCTTTTATGTTAATGGTTGTTAGAAGGGTGTGGCTAGCTTAAAAGATTTTCAGTGAAGAAATTGTTACATTCATTATCATCATCCATAAGTACAATTCCTGACCGTTGCTTTGCAAATGTCTTGCTTTTGAATACTGCCACCGAGGGGGAAAGATACGGGTTTGTGGGTGGCAGCATCTCTTTCCAAGCCTCCTGTTTCAGTCATTACTGAATTTCACACAACCTGTGAGATTGGGTCAGCTCTACATTAAGACCTGCCCAAGGTACTGGCAATTTTTTTTTTTTTTTTTTTTTTAGAGTTTCTAGTTTATGTTATAATCAATATTGAAAGTCAGTGCACTGGGAAGGTGAGTTCCTATTCTGTGAAGATCTTCTTTCTTAATGATCTTGATTAATATTTTAAATGTGAATTGTTTTTGTGTTTTTGCTTCTTTAAAAAATATCTATTCTTCTTAATTTATTAATGTAAAATGCCTTAAATGACTTTCCGTGTTATTTATGTTTCTCACAATGTTAATTCCTTCTGGATAGTCCAATTGTAGAAGCATATAATTAGGTGAAACTGCCTCACTGCAAACATTGATGAGCCAAAAACAAAACTAAGGTTAGGAATTAGCTAGTCTCAGTAACTTCTGTGTGCACCAGCACTGGTATTCAAAACTAGTAAGTTCTGATCTAGTAAGAATGCAGGTATTCGAAAAGGAGGGAGGCTTACAGGATGGTGTGATGAAAGTAGAGAGGGTTGTCATTACATTAAAATCTTAATTTTCTGGGGCACTTATTTGTGGATAACCTGATGGGACAAATGTGTTAATTACTTGTGTGAAGCTTGCACCCTGTCACAAATTACTCTGGGCTCTGAATACCAACACCCAGTTGGAAAGTAATGCCTTTTCATCTACAGAATTCAAAATACTTTGTAAACGAGGTTGATTAATTTTCTTTCAGAGATAGTAAAGCCTAGACAGGGATATAAACTGACCTGGCTAATGTTATCCAGAAGGTCAGTGTCTGAACCAGGAAAAGAAATCACATCTTTGAGGCTCCTGTCCAGACACTTACCTTGGGAAGCAGGTATGGGTCCTTGTGATTTCCTACATTTAACTCATTTTTCTTATATGTAGTAAAGTAGAGGTTTGCCACAATTTTGCAAGAAGATTTTAGCTAGATTATTTTTTCTTTTAAAAAAAAAAAAAAATTCTTTCAGTGAAAAGTAGTGACTTCACTTTAATCTGCTCAGAATTCTTACTTTGAAATCCTTAATTAAAAAAAAAAAAACTTGAGCATTTTATAGTTGTTTATAACAGGATACTTTGGCAGGGTATTAGCTAACATGCTAGCTAGCTTACTGCTATTTTGCCTACATTTGCTCCTTCGTTTCATAATAATTAAGAAGTTGTTTTCTCCTGCATCAGCAAAGGAACGAGGTACATTTTTGTTTTGTTAGAAGACCTGTGTTATAAATTGCTTTCTAGACTGGTTAGCTGCCATCTTCAGTTGCAATATTTCTCACAGCTTTCTCACTCTTTACTTGCTGATCCACAGTGTTTTCTATTTTTAATTGTATGTGATATTAAAATTGGAAACTGCTTTGGCAGTGACTGAAGGGTCACTGCACTAAACCTGTTGCATGGATTTAGACTGACTATAACAGCTTTCCTCTCTACCCCACTATGTTTAGTATTGAGCTTTCTCTTCATTAACTGTCGTTTCCTCACTTCCTCCTAACAGACAGTGGTGTGTGTTATCTATGTATGTCAGCTGATACTTGTAGCTGAGGTCTGTTTCTTTACCCATCTATTTTCACAGGTTATTGTGTAATATGATTTAAAACTGTAGGAAGATTGTTTTAGATGAACACTTTCTAAAATAAAATATTATTTATTGGATTGTAGATTTGTAATTATTAGAAGGGAAAAGCTGATTTCAAGTCATATGGAGAAACTGAAGGCAAACCCACGTGTTAATGAAGTAGATCCTGAAAGCTTGAGATGGACTCCTCTGTTAGTTTCTAATGCTGCAGTTTCTGAAGAAGAGAGAGAAGCAGAAAAAGAGGTAATAGCAACAACTTTTACTCTGAATTTCCTTTTGACCTCATCAATCCCTAATATTCAACAGTAGGCTGCCTTAAATAAAGCAGTTTTAATTTTGACCTTTGCTTAATAATGAAGGATGCTGATATTATTCTAATGTGCAGTTTTTGGAAGCTGCCTACTAAGACAAGATAACTTTTTGGGGATGAATATGAAAACTTAAAACTTGAATCAGTTGTCATGAAGTTGTATGTACGCTCCTGAGGTAGTGGAAGAGCATATAATCAGATCAAATTTGGTGCACAGCTCAGGGGCTGCAGTGTCAATCGATTCTTTGTGTTATGAACTTGCTCAAAGTGATCCATGTCACTGGGCATGTAATGCAGTGCTAAAGGACTTAAATCAATTCGCTGCATCATTAATAGTGCTAAATATCCCATGAAATGCAATCTTCTCTGGTTTGTTATCCTAACAGTTGTAAAGGAGCTACTAGATGATTCAGCTGAAATGTTGTTGCTAGGTTAGCCAGCAGTGCTAATCAGGGTTGACTTACGGTAACTCTTTAGCACAACGTAAAGGATATGGCTAAGTAACTGCTGTTTCAGTGACCCGTTATTTTAACCTCAACCCTTCAGGCTGAACGTCTGATGGAGCAAGCTAGCTGCTGGGAAAAGGAAGAGCAAGAAATATTCTCCACAAGAACTAATAGTAGGCAATCACCTGCAAAAGTACAATCTAAAAATAAATATTTGCGATCTCCAGAAAATGTGGCAGTGGTGGGGGAACGAGGGCAATCCACAGAGCAATCTAAGGAGAGCAGTGAGGAGGATGGTGGGGATGAGAATCAGCAGAGTTCGCCTCCCCGGCTGACAAAGCCGCAGTCGCTGGCCATAAAAAGAAAGGTGCGTTACTTCAGTGATCTGATTCAAAGTCATTCAGCTCTGATTTCAGTCAAGTCATTATCATCACAATAGCAACCTATTTTGTTTACAAGTATTTACTGGACTGTTTTAGTTCTTTAATAGATTGTTAGAGCACTGAGTGCTTCCTGTCTTTGTTTTTTCCTCCACCATCCAACTCTTATTTTTTTTTTCCTTGTCTTATGAATCTTTCACATGTGAAAACATGGGTGCCGCCAAAAAAAATAGTTAGTCACTAGTTTAAAAATCAACATGAAACTGCCCTCTGCTGTTTGGTATCAGTATTGGTTCAATATTGCAATTTTTTCTTTTTCCTTTTAAGATGGACTCCAGCTTGTAAGGTCTATATCTTTATTATTCCATAATATAGGAAGTCTATGAGGGGAATATATATTATTTTTCAAATAAAAATGCAATTAAACCCATATTCTTCTCATTTAAAACCAATTTAAATGTTAAATTCTGCTAACTACAGTGTTTACACAGTCTTGAATTTAGTTGAAAAGTTAACTGTGTGAATGGTTTAAATTACTGAATTATGCACCCCAAAATTCTCAAGTACTTACCTTAGCACATGTATTTAAGTGTCTCTGAGAATTAGGGAATTGGAATATCCCTTTCTTTTTATTTTAGAAAAAACTTCAAAGAAACTCTAAATCTGTGAGAAATATAAATGCATAACAATAGAAGTAAAAACTGTTAGACAGCTGTTTCTTTATAGCAGCTGACTGTGATTCTTTAGTGTACTGGTAAGACCAATGGGAAACTTGAGGTGCATTTTCTTTTTGGTTTTAATTTTTTTTTTTAAATGTAAGTATTTATTTCTAAAGCAGCAGAAGCCAGAAATATAGAAGGAAAAATTGTCTAGTACTTGTGAATGTTGTTGAGGAATTCTAAATTTACAGAGGAAAGACTTGTAAATACAGTTTGCATAGTACTGTTATGAATTTTATTTAATGGAAGTAGAAGGTAGAAATCACTACTATACAAAGAAACTTCTAGTCTTGATTTTTTACCTACGATAGGGTTTGTGTGCATGGACAGATCTATACTTATTTTAACTATTCATACTTCAGTCATTTTACTGGTAGATTCTGTCTACATTTGAATTTGATGCAATATAAGGTATCTTTGAAGGAGTAAATCGATTAACATTAACTCACATTACAAAAAATATATTTATTAGTACATTGAGTCAACAAAACAGGAATGTAGGAAGAGTTTTATTTGTGGAATTATTTTTCAGAGACCTTTCCTACTGAAAAAGAAAAGAGGTCGTAAACGCAGAAGGATTAATAGCAGCGTTACAACAGAGACTATTTCTGAAACTACAGAGGTATTGAATGAGCCATTTGATAACTCAGACGAAGAACGTCCCATGCCACAGCTGGAACCTACCTGTGAGATGGATGGGGAAGATGATGACTTGAAGCCTGTGATTAAGAAAGCTTTTGAATATCAGTCTGGACAGCAGAAACAGGAGAAGGAGGAAGAGCAGAAAAAAGAGGAGAAAGACGTTCATTGTTACAGGAGTGACGACAATTGTACAAGTAAGCTGAAAATGCTTTCAGTATCTTAATAAATTTGTCATGTGAATTTCAAAGGAAATTTTTTGTCTTAAATAGGAAAGTTATAACAAGTTGTAACTTAGCTATTTCTATCTTAAAATTTTACAATTTTCATCAGTTTTCTGCTCAGAGGTGCCACTGGAACCATTTATCTCATGTAACTTATTAGAATTCAGTGGTGGCTTCAGTTTTTTGTTTTGTTTATATTATATTTACTTTATTTGTTATCTCTGATCTATTAATACTATAATCTCTTTTTTGTTCAGAGAAAAAATATTTTCCCATCTAAAACAGTGCAGTTTGTGCCATGTTGACAAAAATAACTTTCATATCTGTGGAACAGGGTACTTCATACTCCAGAGAGCCAGTATATCATTAGAATATTGTCTAATATATTTCTTGTATCTTGGTGAAGGGTATGAGCCAAAAGTAAGATTTGAATTACACGTATCTTTCTATTCAGCATAATTCAATATATGTAGTTTTGGGGGAACAGTACCTGATTTTTTCCCCACAAGAGAGAGGGAGAGTTTTAACTATGTTCTTTCAAAGCTTCTTACCTAGTTTGATTTCAAGGATATTTCCTGGCAGGAAAGCTAGTGGATGGCTCGTGAAACTGTTAATGAACTATTCTAAATGTATATTCATTCCTTGAACTCCTGGCTTTCAAACTACTTTTATAAGTTTTAATTCCAGAGTAAATGACTGGATTCTCAGGTCTACATACTTTCTCTAAGAAACTAGTGGGTAGTACTTCAGTATTTTCGTAATTGCACAGAAATTTTAATCTTTGTGATCCCCTAGTTGAGGGATCATCCACTGATTTCAGTCTTAAAACAGCTTTTGTTCGACCAGAACAGCCATGCTCATGAATGTTGATGCTGTTACAAGCCAGTCCACAGGTGCATTAGAACGTTACTGCTTTTTTGTGCTTCTTGAAAGAAATGAATTAAACTGGTTAGGGTTAGGGTTAGGGTAGAAGTTAGGGGTTAGGGTAGAAGCAAATTCAGCTTTATAGCTGTGGCCCAGTGGTCAGGTTTATACTTCATTAACAGGCCTGATATTGTGTATTTGTCCATGGACCATGTCATTCCATTAATTGGCTGCAAGTATTATAACACTGCAGTGAGAGGCAGAAATTGGCAAAGGAATATCACTGAAGCCTTTAGACTCCCAAGTGTAGCATGTTGTTATCTTGAGAATTCACCTTTTTTTTGATACGTGTAAGTGGTATCTGGGGAGAGAGAAGACTGAATGCGTTTGGGGAGTTTTTTAATAGTCAGTGGATTAATTTAGTGTTCTGTGTTGCTTTATTTCAATTAAGTTGAGTTGTGGCACCTTATTGCTACCCATGAGAAGATATTTTTGAATGAACAACTTATTTTCAGTGTTAGTACCAATGTATGATTAGATGCTTATTCTGGCTTGTCCTCTGATATGGTCAAGCAGGTGATTCCAGACTGCCATACTTCTATTGTCCAAAAAAACTAACAAAAAAAAAAAAAAAAAAATGAAAAACAACTATTAGATTTATGTTGATATGATCACGTAACTCTTATTCTCGAAACAAAGGTTAATAATCAAATCTTTGGATGATATGTTTACTTTAATTTACATGTCTTGTGATTGAAATCTGTAGAATTCTTCTAGTGTATAAGTGGTGGTTCTGATGGTCACTGTTACAAGGCCACCAAACAATAAGACTTTATGTATCTATGTAAGTGCCTTAGAGCTTTAGATATTGTATCTTTTTTGAAGTATAAGATCTGTTTATAACTCTTATTCCAGAGTTTCTTAATGCATTTTGAGTTTAGAAATTACTTTGGGGTTTATGTTTGAAAGTATTGATAGTTTGTGCGAGCTAAGACTTTTCTTTTGTCTCTATTTATTGCTTCCCAAAGATAATGCAGAGGATGTAGCTGTATTGGAAGAAAGCACTAAAGACAATCTTGAGCCTTTAAAGAGTAAGCAGGGTTGGCCCAAAGGAGTTAAGCGTGGTCCGTCTAAATGGCGGCAAAACAAAGAAAGAAAACCCGGCTTTAAGCTCAACTTATACACTCCGCCTGAGACTCCTATGGAACCTGACTATCAGATGCTGGTGGAGGAACAAAAGGAAGTAGCTGAAGATAAGCCTTGCCCAGCTCCTGCTGTTACAGAGGAAGAGATTAAAGAGCCTGTTGAAGTATTACCGCTAGCAGATGATGAGGTAAAAGAGAGAGAACCTGAACCTCTGCGTCCACCTAGTGAACCCTATGAAAAAGAAGAAAATGATTCAGTGAAAGCTGGGGAGGAAGAAAGGAATGTAGGAGAAAGTGAAATCAATTCAAAAGATCCAGAAAAAGACAAACCAGAAGAGGTTTTTCTGCAAAAAGAAGAGTCCATGCATTTGGATGATCATGATGAGGAGGAAGAAGATGATGAAGAACCTTCTCACAATGAAGATCATGATGCAGATGATGAAGATGATAGCCACATGGGTTCAACAGAAGTGGAGAAAGAGGATTTGCCTGGTGAAGCTTTCAAAGAAATGCTGGAAACACAGCAGTCTTTTTTAGACGTAAATGTTCAACCTGGTAATTCAAATCAGGAGGACTTGATGGATTGTGGTGTTGACCTTACAGCTGATGAGTGTGAAAGTGACCAGAAAGAAGTAGCTACAGATTCAGACCCAGTGCCGGAATCTGATGATGATCATACAGAAAACAACCGGGACCAAAAAGCTGGTATAGAATTACATTCCGATTTCAAGGGAGAGAATACTGAGACCATGGAAATCGATTCAGAGACAGCTCAAGCAGTACAGTCTCTAACCCAAGAAGCAAGTGAACAGGAAGATACCTTTCAGGATTGTGCAGAGACTCAGGAGGCCTGTAGAAGTTTGCAAAACTATGCCCATACTGACCAAAGCCCCCAAATGACCACGCTGGATGATTGTCAGCAGTCTGACCACAGTAGCCCAGTTTCCTCCGTGCACTCTCATCCTAGCCAGTCTGTTCGTTCTGTTAATAGTCCAAATGTTGCTCCATTAGAGAACAACTATGCTCAGATCAGCCCGGATCAAAGTGCCATTTCTGTGCCATCTCTACAGAACATGGAGACTAGCCCAATGATGGATGTTCCTTCAGTTTCTGATCATTCACAACAAGTTGTGGATAGTGGGTTTAGTGATTTAGGAAGCATTGAGAGCACAACAGAAAACTATGAAAACCCAAGCAGTTATGATTCTACAATGGGTAGTAGTATCTGTGGAAACAACTCTTCACAAAACAGTTGCTCATACAGTAGCCTTACATCTAGTAACCTAACACAGAGTAGC
The DNA here is from genome assembly GCA_013396635.1 of Penelope pileata. Lineage (NCBI taxonomy): Eukaryota > Metazoa > Chordata > Aves > Galliformes > Cracidae > Penelope > Penelope pileata. The sequence goes on along the minus strand of WBMW01000967.1, from coordinate 1,207,090 downwards.
TGTGCAGTGACACAGCAGATGTCTAATATTAACGGAAGCTGCAGTATGATGCAACAAACAAGCATCAGTTCTCCTCCTACTTGTAATGTAAAATCTCCCCAAGGTTGTGTTGTTGAAAGGCCTCCAAGCAGCAACCAGCAGTTATCTCAGTGCAGCATGGCCGCTAATTTTACACCACCTATGCAGTTAACTGAAATCCCTGAAACTGGCAATGCCAACATTGGCTTATATGAAAGAATGGGTCAGAGTGAATTCGGACCGGGGCACTACTCGCAGCCATCGGCCACCTTCAGCCTTGCCAAACTGCAGCAGTTAACTAACACGCTTATGGATCATTCTTTGCCTTACAGCCATTCAGCTGCTGTAACTTCCTATGCAAACAGTGCCTCTTTGTCCACCCCCTTAAGTAATACAGGGCTTGTTCAGCTTTCTCAGTCTCCACACGCTGTTCCTGGAGGACCCCAAGCACAGGCTACCATGACTCCTCCCCCTAACCTTACTCCTCCTCCCATGAATTTGCCACCTCCCCTTTTGCAGCGTAATATGACATCATCGAATATTGGAATATCCCACACCCAAAGACTGCAAACTCAAATGGCCAGCAAAGGTCATGTTTCTGTAAGAACCAAATCCACACCTTTGCCACCTGCTGCAGCAGCCCATCAGCCCCAGATTTATGGCCGTGCTTCACAAACTGTGGCCATGCAAGGGCCGACACGGACCTTAACGATGCAGCGTGGTATGAACATGAGTGTAAACTTGATGCCAGCCCCAGCTTATAATGTCAATTCAGTGAACATGAACATGAATACTCTTAATGCTATGAATGGTTATAGTATGTCCCAGCCGATGATGAATAGTGGATACCACAGTAATCATGGGTATATGAATCAAACTCCCCAGTACCCTATGCAGATGCAGATGGGCATGATGGGAACTCAGCCATATGCACAGCAACCAATGCAGACAGCACCCCACAGTAACATGATGTACAGTCCTCCGGGGCATCATGGCTACATGAACACAGGCATGTCTAAACAGTCTCTTAATGGCTCCTACATGAGAAGGTAGGCCCTTTGGGGAGACGAACTACCAAACTGGCATATTGGATTGATCTGCACAAAAATCTTTTGGAGAGTACGATTTCAAAACCAGCAATTGGTGTGAATGCAAAAACATTTGTTGGCACCATTTAAAAGCTGTATGCAGCAGAAAGCCTTATACAAGTTTTTTTTTTTCTTTTTTTGTTTGTTTGTTTTGCTTTATCTTTTTGGGATTTCTTTTTCTTCTCTTTTCTTTGGGGGGAAGTAGGTGGTTTTCCATTTTTTGTTTATTTTACTGAGCTTGAAGTTCTCTGGAAAGGAAGAACTCTTTCTGTGAACTGCAATCACACAGCAGCTGATGGTTCAGAGCCATTTTATGTGCCTGCTCCCATTAAAAATGTGGATAAATAGACTCCAAAACTATCAGACAGTACTGAATCTTGAGCTTTTCTCTCTCCTTTCCCCACATGTAAATGCCTTTTAGCAATTCTTTTATTGTATTATTTTGTTTCTGAAGGTGACACTTCCGCATGCCGCTAATGTCTTTGTTAGTGACAGTGCATTTTGTAGTACTGTACAAGTGTTGTGCTTAACAGTAAGCCATTTCTTAATTTTTTTGCCTTGATTAGGTTACCCTAGTTTGAGGGTAA
>WBMW01000967.1:1138495-1205006 GCA_013396635.1 Penelope pileata | reverse complement strand
AAAAAAAAAAAAGTGAATTTGGTGTAAAGTTGCTATTTTATGGAAATGCCTCTAACTTTACATTTTCATTCCATCTGTAGATTTTTCTATCTTTATAAAATATTGGAGTTATTTTTTAAGGGAAAAAATAGAGCAGTAGCGTGTGAATAGCTCAAACTAAGCTTACAGATCGCATGTAAAAAGGCAAAAGTTATTTGTGTCTGTTTATATTGCTTCCTTTTTGTAGCCTTTGTACCTGTACAGAGTGACTGTAAGGGCCGAACAGAAGAGGCTTGATACATGTAAAAATAGGACCCAGTGACACTCTTGTATTTATCTGTTATCTTTTTAGTCAGTCACTTAAAACAAAAAACAAAACAACAACAAAACAACAACACAAAGAAACACTCAAGAAACAAAAACTGCAAAAAACACCCCCCCAGCTGTACATTTTAACATAAAATAAATTATGATGAGCCATTTTAGCCTCTTGTGTCTTGTCATAGTTTGATGTTGCATGGGAATTACTTCCTGAAACAGTGTTTGTTACAGTGCTTTCACATGCTTGATCTAAAGCCCATTAAAGTTGATGGGGTTTGGATTAGGCTGTTAGAGCCTAAGTGTAGGTTACTCATCATAATTGCATACACTTTGTGAAAATAAAGAGTATCTAAGATTATTTTTTTTAATAATCTTAATAAAATATTGAATAAATATGTATTTAATACATTACAAGGTTGTCAATATTTAATGTATGAAAGTTTTTTTTCCTATAAAAAGTGTTAAGATATATGTAAAAGGGTATATGACAATGAATATGGTGCTTGGACTGCATATTAATGATAGAATTAATTTCTTCCTTTCCTCATTGCTGGATTACAAGGCAATACAAACCTCGTGTAGAACCTCTGTGTTCTGCGTATATGCATGTATACCTGCATACGCAAACACATTCACACAATTGTGAACACTTCTGATCTAGCAGTAGAAGGTCTGTAAAAATCAAGAAGGCTATCCATATAAGGAGCTCTTGAGTGCACCAGGCTTAAATCAGGTCTGTGTGAATCTGCATCAGAAAAAGTCTAAGAATTTGTCAAGATGCTTTTAAGTGAATGTTGCTGCTGAATCCTCCTCAGCCTCACTGATGCTGCAGGAAGGTTGCTAACCGGGGTGAAAAAATTGGTCATTGTGATTGAAAACACCATCTCCCCGTTGGAACAAGTAAAGCAGCTCTAAAGGTTTGATTGTACATGCTGAAAAATCGGAGAAAATGCGTATTTTGTTAAACGCTTAAAGTGTGGGGTGTTGCCAAACCAAGAAATGGGTACTACACATCCAAGCACATAACCTGTTCAGTTTTATGTGATGGGGGGCAGTAATCTGAATAGTGGATCTGAATGGGAGGTGAAGTATCCAGTCACATAGTAATTGGGAATAACTTCTATTTTAGGATTTTAGGACAATTCGTGAGGGAGAGAACAGTATTACATTTTTTCACATACTTACACAGTCAAATTTGATTTATGAAGGCTAAGAGTATTCATGATACTTAGACTACATGTGTGTTCGTCTTCATGAATTTGCTGTCACATTTTGCTATGCTTACGGAAAGGAAAGGTGAAAACAGTGTGTAGCTTTTGAGTGTGTGTAACTAGGACCTTGCATCTTTATTGAATAATTGTGTGTCAAAGTAGCACCATGTCTTATGATTTTTCACTTGTATATTTTTATAGTAAGTGAGAAGCTCCTCGGTTTTATCTACAGCTGTTAAGTTTTGGGTTTCCAAGCCTTGAACGAACAGGCAAACAGACCTTCTTGCCATTTCAGTATGGGGTAACCTGAAACGGAGTATCATGACTCCAGCATATTTCTAAAATGCTGTATTTGCAGTACATGGATTAAAACTTGGGTGGAGAATGATGTATTGTGTGTTGCACAACAGGCAAGTTTCCAGTATTATTTTTTATTTGAGGACTGAATTCCTTTCAGCAGGACAAATGGGTTTTCTAAATCTTTTCCCATAGTGACTATTCAACTGTGAATTGCATTACTGCACTGAAATTTCTGCTTTTTAAGAAGGCTCTCTCATCCTTGACAGATCTAGCTCTTCTATGTATTGTCTGCCCATCACAGTGTCAATCTCGGTTGTGTGCTCTAGCACCATGCCAGCTGAGAATTAGCTTTTAGTGTCTCAAAAGAGTTCTTCACAAAGTTGTAATAGATGTTTCTTGTGAAATGCAAGATACATTTCCTTGCCTGTGCAGTCATAGTCTTTCCATAAACAAAGGGCATGGTTTGGCAAGTAAAATGCTCTATACCCCTTGTGACTTGAAATAAGGAAATAAATGTGCCTCATTCTGCATGTACATTGCTTGCAGACCCGACTTTTATGTGACATTTGTGACACAGACACTTACCTGCAGGAGATGATTTTGTTGAGTGAGGTTGGCTGGTGATTTGATGTGGCTGAACTGCAAGAGTTGTCCACTTTGTGGAAGCTACATGTTCTAGAGCTTTGACTTTTCTTATTTAGTCTAACTAAGCCTGGGGGAAAGAAGCTGGGAAGTAAATACGAAGTATGTTTACTTCAGAATTGTTTAATTGACATAGCTATACCAGCAGAATGCTTCAGGCAAGACCTGGTTCTAGGAAACACGCTTGTCATTGGAGCAGAACCGTCTTCATCTGGAAGCTGGTGGATCACGGTACTCCTGAAAGCTACGCTCTAGCCTTTTTGCAAAGACAGGAGTGGTAAGTGTTGTGATGTTCTGGCTACCTGTTCTCATAGCAGTGGACAAAGTATAACCAGTTTTTGACTTATTTTGTAAAAAGCTGTATGATGTGAACAGAAACAGAGGACTTAAAAAGGTATGGAACTTTAACATTAGTCTGTGGTCAGTGCTTCAGTTCTATTGGATGCTTAATATTTCCATCAAGCAGACGAATGGATGTTTGTTAGAAACAAATATTATTGTATGAGAAGGTAATTTAAAAAAAAAAAAAAAAAAAAAGGTGTGTGTGCTGATCATGATATCTGTAGTGCTTAAGATTGTCCTATTGCAGTTTGTTCTGTGGAGACTGAGACTTTTAGGAGCAAGCAAACTGACCAGGGTAGTATATCCTATGACTGTTGTTCTCTTCCCATTGCTGAGCATAGGTCTCTGTGTTAAAACTGTATATCTCCAGGGTTGTTTATGTCGTATATAGTAATACAGGTCAGCTTCTCTGTAGTGAAATACTGGGGTTGCTTTGGGCTCTGTGGAGTGGGGAAGAATTTATAAGAATATGGAAGGTAGATGACAGTTTCGGCTTTATCGTGACTTGAGCTGTTTTTTCCCCAGTCTACTAACTATGATTAAATGAGCTTAATTAAGTTCAAGTTGAACATGAACCAGCAGTGTGCCCTTGCAGCGAAAGAAGACTAAATGGTGCCCTGGTCTGCACTGGGTAAAGTACTGCCAGTGGGTCATGGGAGCTGATGCCTCTCCTCTGCTGAGCACTGGTGAGGCCACACCTGAAGTGCTGTGTCTGTTTCTGAGGCACTCAGTACAGGAGAGACCTGGACATGCTGGAAAGAGTCCAGCTGCGGGCCACCAACACGATTAAGGAATTGGAGTGCTTCTCCTGTGAGGAGAGGCTGAGAGAGCTGGGCCTGTTCAACCTGGCGAAGATGCTGAGGGGGAATCTCGTCAGTGCCCATAACTATCTAAAGAGAGGGTGCAAAGAGGCTGGAACCAGGCTTTTTGTAGCGGTGCCTGCTGCAGGACCAGAGGCAGTGGGTGCAGTCAGTGACACAGAAGGATCCCTCTGAACATCGTGAAGCACTTCTTCAGTGTGTGAGTGACTGAGCATTGGCACAGGTTGACCAGAAAAGTGACGGATATCTCCCTTGTTGGAGATCTTCAAAAGCCACCTGGACAAGGGCTTGGGCATCCTGCTGTAGTGACCCTGCTTGAGCAGGGATGGACCAGGTGGACCCACAGGTCCCTGCCAACCTCAGGCATCCTATGACTCTGTGAAGTCATGCTTAACACCTTCACATAAGATGTGTAGAGATAATGGAATACAGGGCGCTCTTGATCTCCTTTTTTCTTTCTTTCTTTCTTCCTTTTAAGTGCTGCTTTTCATTTCTGTGCTAGGATTACAGCTCTTAGTTTATGAGTAGCTTGGAATCCTGTCCTTTGGAAATTGGCAAATAGCAACACTGACATAGCAACAGAAAAATGTATCTACAGTTTCCTAGTCTGCTCTGCAGGACAAATGAGTGGGAACTGCTTAGGAGTTTCAAGTATTTTGTTTCCTATTGGTAGTTGGGAGACTGCTATCTATCAGTCTCCACCTAAAGCAGCAGAGCTCCAGGAAATTAAATATTTCCCTATACATTTTCACAAGTTTGCAAAAGAAACTCCCCTCTCCAGGCCTCAGACAACCTTGTTTACATCCAGTTCTGCATGCAAATCAGCTACAGACTCTCTTGCAGTTACAGCAGTCATCAAGCTTTCATGCAGGGTAAAGAGGGAATAACTTGTAACTGATGCTTTGAATTAAACAAAATTCCAATGAGGAGAGTGATGACGATAACCTTTTCACAGGTGGAAGAAAGGTAAATGAGGTTCAATTTTTTCCTTCTCTACAGTGTGTTAAGAACTAATATTGTTGAGGTGGCAAAACTCCCATCATGTCTAAACACCATTAATTACGCTTGTATCAAATTGAGTAAGTTTAGGTGGAAAGGAAGATCTGGTATCTCCATTTGCATATTTGGATTACTACTGTCAGTAAATACAATTATTAGCAGTTGGTTTTGAGCACTGTAATGTATTAGAATGACTAAAGCTGACATACAGGTAAACATTTGGTAGCAGTGGTGTCTGGAGGCATAGCAGCAGCTTTCTACTTAATTTGCTGAGATAGCTTCACTTGGTATCTTTTGCCTTCTTAAGTATAACTTAAATATCATTAAAACTGCTTACAATCAGTGATTATTCAGGGGCTTACTAGGGGTGTAAGAGTTAAGTCTTGAACTTCCCTGTAGCAGTGTAAAGGACATAGTATATTTCTTGTGTATTGTTCAAGCTGCTAGCTGTTGCTAGTGGAGGAAAACAAGTCACAAAGCATAATTTTCTCAGTGTGGTAGTTTGTTTTTTGTTGTTGTTTGTGTGTGTGTGGCCTAATAAATTGACTTGGATACTGTATGTGTAGGACTTAAAATTCAGGCAGCTGAAGCATTTAGGAAAAGCAAGTTAAAAATGAAACTGCTAAAATGATGTGTGTGTGTCTCCTTGAACTGTTACCCATTGCATCTGTTTATGTATCTGATCTTTTCAAGGATCTTGCTTTGTTTCTAGCTTGCATGTTGTGCTGTGAAGTCCATTGTGAAGACTGGGTAGCTGATCCTCATTTGGAGGCTCTCTGAACACTGTGCTGGTCTAGATTGCGTGGAGAAATGGAGATGCCAGGAAAGAACATAAAAGGCAAACTTCTGAGAAGTCCTTCAGACTCTGGGACTAAACAATTCATCTGTGTTGCAACTATCTCAACATTTTTCCTGCAAAAGCTCTTCAGGAATGGCTAGTTCCTCTCTTTTTAAAGGTCATGTACTTGGGCTAGGATCAGGATTTTTGGGATACTCAGAGGGTTTTGTTTAAATTGTGCCTATTTTTGTGCTAGAAAAGCTTTACAGAGAGATTTTATTTGTTAATGTCAAGAAGATCTCTGTTAAAGCTAAGATATCCTAAGAAGATGGGTTTTAAATTTGATTTCTTTCTCATCCTGACAACATTTGAAGCGATTTTGATGTTTTTCCTTCCAGATAACAACTGAGCTTTGTGATTGTGTAATTAACTACACCTTTCCCTCCCCTCCTTTTATAGAGTTTCTTTTCCAGTAGCGCAGCCCTGTCAGGAGCAATACTACATCGTGGTGTTGTTCTCCTCGTCATTGGATGGTAGGCTGTTTTTGGCATTCCTCCTCTGCAGTGCCAATGCTATGTCTAGTTCTCTCAGCTGCTTCAAGAAGCCCCGGTTTGGCAGAATGCATCGGTGCCTCGATACTTGCTCGATGGCATCCACCACTGTCATGTTCTTGTAAATCATCAGGTAAGCCAAGACCAGTGTGGCTGACCGGCTGCGACCCATAGCACAGTGGACGAGGACCTTGTCTGCGGAAACAAAGAGATATGATGCAGAGAAGACAATGGCGTATTTCTTTTTCTGACAGTGAAGTTTTCCGTAGTGCCTCTGCTCCATTTGGAGGTGTAGCTACCCTTACCAGCATTTATTGTAAGGTCTGTCTTTTGACAGATGGGGAAATGGAGCCTCTAAGTTTCTCTACAGTACCTGAACGCCGTCTTTGTGGGTGATAACCTGTTTAGTCCTAAACCAGTTATCTTTGATTGTATTTGTAAACAGTTGTTGCAGGGAAGCTCTAGGGGCTGCAGCCTTATATGGGGTAACAAAGCAAGCCCCGCTACACCTTGTATTCATCACAAGGCTGTGGGAGGGTTTGTTGTGCTTATCAAACTATTCTTTCATTAGGTTAAATGGGATGATGGAAGAAAGTGCCTTTTTCATTACTATGAGCTAGAGACAAAGGCTGACAATTAAAAAAAATTTTTTTGGTCTGATACCATTTTCCCTCAAGATCTAAATTGCATCCCTTTATCATTTGGTCCAAGTATTTGATTTGTAAAACGTTGCTGACAGGGATCTGTTAATGCTTAGTGATGTTTTGAGGGCAGAAGGCATTCATTAATAGGCCACCAGGTGGATAGAAAGAAACCACCTCTTAAACTGTCGGGAAGATTCTTTAGAAATCCTCTCTGGCTAGTCACTTGTGTGTGGAATGAAAGTAATATTTTTGTCAACCCTTTCCCTCAATTTGTACCTCTCTGATTATTTTATAGCATTATCTCCTTGCAACAGTGGCATGTCTCATGTACTGTAAACGCAGAGTCTCTGCAAATAGTCTTTTGTCTGTGGAGAGATGTGCCTCATGTTTTAGCTTTGTGACATTTAGCTTGATTCAGTCTTCCAGTGGCAGAAAGTCCTTGTCAGGTACGAGCAGGCATGCAGCCTTCTCCATTCACCATGTCTGGAGGGGTGGAAGAAGAGTCATAAGTGGGTTCAGTTCTGATTAACAGGTTTTGAAACACTTCAAAAGATCTCCAAAAGCAATGCGAAGCCCTTTAGGGGGTCACACAAAGGGCTGAACTGGTGAAGGAAGTAGATTTGGAGCAGTCTCTCTAACACCCTGTTAAGCTGAATAGCTGCAGGGGAGAAAAAAAAAAAAAAAACCTGTCAGGGCCAATAATAGTTTATATCTGTCAGTTATGCCTAGTGAGAAGTGTTGGGTACAAGGCCATGACTCCTGCCGATTAACTCCTTCCAGGCGCAAGAGGATGTATTGGCACAAGCAGCATTGCTGTGTAATGGATGCATCAAGAACTGCCAACACTAGAGGATTAATGGTTACAGTCCACGTCCTAATCCCAAAAGATAGTCTTAGAGGCATCTTGGCAAAATTCCAGTCTCTCTGATAACTAGAAGTACCTCTTCCTCTCTTGGAAAAGGATAATCCTTTCTATTATTACTCCAAATATTTGAAATGGGTGAAAACTCTCATTTGTCTGCCCCTCATGCTTCTTTTTAGAGCTTTCTACCTTGTAAATGGGTTGTTGTTGAGGTGATAAAATACAAGACAGGACAAGGAAGGCTTTGCTTTTGTGTGGGTGGGAATCAGGATGTAGGAGAAAATGTACCGTTTTGTATTATATTAACAAAGGCTAAAAATGGCCATGCAATTTTCTGAAATGCTTTCTGGTTGTGCGAAAATTAAGGTCTTGCTTTCCTGTGTATGTTCAAAACCTGGCTGCCTGTTACAGCAAATGCTGGTACTATTCTGCATAACCATATGCCTTCCATGCAGTTTTGTAGTCTCTTCAGTTTTGATATAAGAACCAATATAAGCCCTCTTTACCCAAGAGGGAACCCACTCTTTGCAGTCTGATTCTGGCCAGTTGTATTTAGTTGCACCTTGAGGGTTATAAAATAGAGTGGAGCCAGAGTTCTGCTGGGTGGTGACAGGTCTCTGAATGACTCTGGTCACTTAGCTTCAAGCTTGGGCTTCTTGAAAATCTGTCCAGATGCAGCGTTTGCGTTCCAGGGCCAGGTGGAGTGGTAAATGTTGGGGTGTCTGTGGTCAAATTCTTTGGGTGTTTGTATCTGTCTCATGTTTTCTTATTACATCGCTTTTTTTTTTTAAAAAAAAATCTTTTTAATCTTTCCCATGACACCTTTACATGAAAAGAATATGATGTTCTTGTTAGCTTTGAGGAGCTAAGACACCAAGAGAATGAATACTAAATCTGCAGTGTGAAACTTAGAAGTCTCTTAAAGTAGTGCCTTCCCTTCAGGTAATGAAGTCTCCTTGGTATAAAATTTTAAGCTGTCTTAAGGTCTGAATTCTGTGTTTTGGGAAATCTTTATGCGTAGCTGAAGGATAGTTTGCGTAATTGTGAACAGTTTGAGTTTGTCTCTAAAATTTGCTCTTCCAGCTGAGTTATTTTCATCTTTCTTAAATCCATCTGCCCTCGCTCAATGTCTGCTAATACTTCTCTGATGAAGGAGCCTTCCACCATCACAAAGATTTTGAAGTAAGTCAGAATTATTACATTGGAACTATTTTGGCAGCATCCAAATTGCTAGATTTTCTTGCCTGTTACAGAAAAAGAGGCTGTCTGTGACAACTTGTTTCAACAACATTGATTACTGAGAGTCTCCTCAGCAAAAAGCATTGTATAAAGACATCTATTCCATGTTTTTGGTCACTCAGCTGGCTGGGAAGGTTGTACCCCAAGCTGAAGCAAATTGATTCACATACATTGTGATCATGAAGTGGTAACATTGTTTTTTTCCTTCTTTTTTCTCTGTTTACATTTTTCCGTCTCTAATGCAAAGCAGCAAATGACTTTAATGGATGTAACTGTGTTACTGATCAGAAGTGTTTAGCACCAGATGCTGAACTCAAGTCCTACTTCATTACTACTGGAGAAAGACACTTGGTTACATACTATAAGATCCTGTTTAGGAATCTGGATGCTACTTGTCAGTCAGAAAGTTGCACTCAGTCATTTCATTTGGCACTTGGGATACATAACCTCCTTCTAGACTAGATGTGCATTCACAGGTAAGATGAACAGTGTCAGGCTGTCTGTTGCTATAGTTTAAAAAGCATGTGGATGTGGCAGTCAGTGCACAGCTGCAGAAATGATTGCAGCTGGTGGGATCTACTTCAGAGCAGGATTTTTGTTTGGTAGAAGTTCATCCAGTCACTCTTTTAATTTGTTCTTTTGTTTCAGTGCTGGCCTGGTGCCTAGTACAATCTTAGAACTTCCTGGACTTTGTGGTTTCAAAACTACAAGGTTCACACTTCCCCCGTCTCATCTCCCCTGTCCCAATATGTATCGTGATGCAAGCTTTTTGTAGACTTTGCAGACTTGTTTCTGCTTGTTTCTTTCCCTCTGTGCAGCAGATCAAAGGTGTTACAGGAATAGGAGAGCGATAGGGGTGAGGAAGTCTGCATTTCTTATTTCAGCTGCTCCAGTCTGATAGTGACCTCTGGCCTCCAGCCATAGCTAGACACAGGTGTGGTACAGTTACCCACTCCTTCCCAAAGGCACTGCTTCAGATGGGCTTTTTGAAATGCTGGGTACCTTTCTTCACAAGTCAGTCAGCTCCTGAAGCAGTTTCTCCCGCTATTTGGACTTTGATTTTAAAACAATTGCTTTCGAGACTTTCTCTTGAACAAGGGAAGAGACTTGCTGTAGACTGTACTCGCTGAAAGGCTAAAATTGTAAAGACTTGGCTGGTTATGAGAGGCAAGCCAGGTAGCAGCTTGCTACAGCTGAGCTGAACAGCCAGGAGCAGAAGCTGACAGGAGACTAGAAACTTGATACGTGACCCTCTGGTATGAAGGTCTTTGTAGGTCAGCTGGAAATCTTAAGTTTCTCTGCTTGTATCTGGTAAAATACCCTGTTGAGATTAAAAAAAAAAAAAAAAAAAATGTTGAGGGGGGAGAGTGAGAGGCAAAGGGCTAGGAGTGATACTGAAAACCAGTGTGAAGCCTAGGCTTGTAGCCCTTCATCAGTACAAAGCCTTCTGATAGAACACTGCTGGAGGTCAGCAAATAATGATTTCTAGTAATCAAGATGAGAAATTACAAAGGCCGTAATGAAGTGTTCCTACATCTCTGCTGACAGAGTTTTTTCTGTCCCTGGCTGCTTGGTAGATGACAGCTTGGGATAGATCTGATGGCCAGCTGGGAAGGTGGGTTTTGTACTTGTAGAGCGGCGACCTGGAACCTCTGTAGAGCGCTCATGTTCCACTCCCACCGCTGTGTAGCCTATTGTCATTAAACTTTTCTTTAATTGGGACTAATTTAAGGAAAAGACAGCTAGTTCTAGGAACCTATGCAATGTCTGACTGTTTCTAAGCTGTTTATGAAGGAGTCAAAAAAAAAAAAAAACCACAAGACACCTCTGTCAGACAGGAAACCTTAATGCAAGCTGTGATGTCGACTTCTATCAGACTGCTTGGTGTAGGGGCTCTTGGGCTGCTACTGGCTCTGTATTGAGGAAGGTCCTAAATTCAGTTGCCATTACTGTCTTATCTCAAGATACTAATGCTGTCTTCCCTGCTATTGATTTTATATTCTCCATTAAACTGTATTGGACTCATTTTGTTCCCACAGAGTTGGATGCTGTGAGCTATACTTATAATCAGATAGGGTAAATACTGTCCTGTTTTTAACCATGTTCAGCACCCTCCTTACTTCTTTCATCCTGAAGCGCATTATCAATGAATTTAGAAGCAGAATAAAAGAACTGGCTGAGATTGAAAGTGGGGAGGTCATCTGCTTCCACTCCGTGGTACTCCACAGTCATGTCTTGGTAATATTCTGGTCCCGTGTCCACGTTCCGCTGACCATGGGCTGCGTTGAGGATGTGGGTGAAGCCTGCCTTCTCAAGGCTGTAGCGGTCTAATGCAGTTTTCCTGTTAAAAACAAAATCTGTCTTGTAGATGAAGAGGCCTCTTACTTATCCAGCAAGCCAAGAGAAACAGTGACAACAATCTCTGGTTTGGTATACACTATTGAAACTGATAATGCTCCAAAAATGCATCATTTGCCTTTGTAAAGATTTTAAGATATTGTCGCTTATGGAGAATGATCCCTCTGTAGTCCATAACTATCTTTGCCTGACCCTTAGGACACCTTAAAAATGAATTTATTTTCCTGGCATCCTTGTATTGCAGGCTGTACTGGCTTCTATCCATCTTATACAAGAAGAAACTTGAGATACAGAGAGAAATAGAATGAATTATTTAAGGTCGTAAAAGCAAATTAGTGGGAGAACTTGAAACAGAACCCATGAATGCTGCTTTCCCCCTCTCTCCCATCATTTGATATTGCAGACCTAATGAAAGAGTCAGTGATATGTGAGTCATAAGATCATCTGGGATTCAAAAAGAAGCTCTTTTCTAAGAGAAATTGCCAAGCTTTTTTTCTTCCATTTATACTTAAACAGTAGAAAAAAAACACCCTACCTGTGGTCACAACTCCCTGTCAATTTCATTTACTGTCATGTTGGGTTAAACCAGAGACCTAAAGCAAAAAGAATTAGATATGGAAATTGGGTATCGGCGTTCAGAGAAAGCTGAAAGTCATATTTCTCTTTAATATCACAATATATTTTTGTCCTCTCGTCTCTTGTGTGAGAGATAGGAGAGGAAATCTGATGTGTTTGTTTGCCCGATACCCACTGTAAGAGCTGTCAGCAGTCTGAAATTCCTCAAAAAGTGCAGAGTTTTTGATCAGGCATGTAAAAATTAATTTTTGTCTGAAAATCTGTTAGGGAAAGCTTTTAATTTTGGAAAGTTATGTTCTGGAAAAGCTGACAAGTTTTATTAGTGCATAAAAAGACTACTAAGTTTTTGTTTTTAAAAAAAAATGTATAGACTTTATTCTGTTAATATATTTTCACATAACTACTGCTGCAGTAAATGAGTTAGTGCATGATGTGAAACAGCTTTTTCCAGCCAGAAGTACTTCTCTCTGTGAATGTTTCCTGAACGTCTCAATGTGTAAAAGTAGCTTCTGTCACACAAGATGCCATTGTGGCTACCCGTTGTGTTTCATAATTCTGGTGGTGACAGCTCAGAATGGCTTTAGGTTGACTCCACCTTCCTACCCTCTGTCAAAGTCAGAATCCCACTCTGAGCACTCAGGAACCTCGTGATAAGAGCAGTTAACTGGGGTGTGGATACTGAAGATGTTACCTGTGCTCTTCCTGATTTAAATTAAGCTTGTGATAATTGGCTGTTCTGAGTAGATCTTCCGCTCTGCAGAAATTCCCTTCTGGATAGAAATGGATACATCTCGATCCTTCTGGAATTTTTGCCATGAAATATTGTCATGTCCCTCATCCAATGATTTAAAAAATAAATAGTAATTATTGAGTTAGTGATGTGATCCTTGCCTAAGCTCAGAAACTGACTCTGGAGGACAGAGGCAGCAATATCTTGCTGCTAGTGCTGTGACTTGCCACTGCCACCTCAGCTTTGATAGTGCTCGCTCCTCCCCTTTGTATCTTCCTTGCAGTGATTGATTTAGACTTTTCTTTTTCCTTCCGCCTTTTAGGAAACCTTAGAATTTTCTTTCTTCGTGTGGATGTGTCCTACATACTTGGCCAGCAAAGGGCTGGACTACAAAGGTGACCAATACTTTATAAAACCAACAACCCCCTCCCAAACAGCTAAGTGCTAAAAGGGGTGGCTAGTAACGACTTCTCTTGGTTTTGACATGCTTGATGTCAACTACAAATTCTGCTTTCAGATCAAGTCTTTTTCTGTTTTGCCTCCTTGATACTGGGATGGAAAAAATATTTTCCATACACCAGGCTTAGCTGAAAGCATGAATCCAATAGTGAAAGACTGATGTTTTCATGTGAGAACTGTGCTTAACTAGAACAGTTGCAAGTGAAGTCCTAAATGTTAAATGTAAAGCAGGATTGCACTGTAGTTAAAGTCGATGAAAAAGCAGATTAAGTTTTTAGTAGACTGTAGACACTACCAAGTTTGGCTTCTGCAAATGCAGCTCAGACTAATAAATAGCATTTGAATTAAATGATGAAGTTGTTCTGAGCAAGGACGATGTCAAAGAGTAGGTCACGTAACAGTCATGTTTGACACTGTTGCATTCATCTGGAAACCAGTTTTCCTGTTGCTTTGATTAGGTTCTTGAGAGATTGTCTTTTGTCGTAGTGACTGCATCTAATGCTTGTGTTTCTGACAGGATTACTTGCAGTCTTGTTCTATGACTTAGGATCTCATTTTTAGGTATTCAGTATCCCTCGTTGTTTTAATAGGTGTTCAAAATGAAGGGGTGCTGTCTTTTCCTAACTACCTAAGCAGCCAGCTCTGGTACTTTGAACATAAAAGCTGTGGGGCAGGGGTGGCCTGTGCTGACACTGACAGTACCATCACATAGGCAGTTAAACTTGAGGTCTTGTTGTGTCTGCATTGTGCTGATTGCCAGTTAACACAGCTAGAAAATGGCTGTCAAGTGCTCATGCAGGGAGACCCATGCACCTGGAAATGCAGATGTGACTGTGCCCCTTGATGCGTTTGCTTGGACTGGCTTTAGCCCTTCAGTGAGCTCCGGCCTTAAGTGTAGGACTGTCTTGCTTTCCAACCTCAGCTGAATCTGTTGTGTGGTACGGTTGTGGAACTATCCTTCACTGCCTGTTTATTCTAATCACGGCCTTTTTAGTTGTTTCATCTTGCCTGATATTCCTGGTTACGTCCCAAGGTTGATGGGGGAATGCTTTTGATCTTCCTTGCAGGTTTGACAATGCCTGAGGCATCATTATTTTAGATTAACAGAAAGAACAGCTCAAGCATCAATATCTGCAGATGTCCAATTGGTTGAGGTGACTGATAGCATGGGATCACTCAGAGACTGTTACATGAATTGTGTACCTTATTGGAACATTTATAATTCAGTTCCTAATTCACTTCCAGCTGAAAGTGGCACAGATTTTTCCCTTGCAATTGGCTCAATACCAGACTCTAATAGTCATGCTAAGAATATTCTTCTTTTTCCCACTTCAGGTGTTGCTATTTCCTAATAAAATACAATTAATATTTCCATTTTAGTGGTGGTGGTCGAATTTAAAGTAGCCATTGTAAAGAAGTTTGCTACAATTGTCAGTGTAGGTGAAGGCATAAGCATTTGACTACTCTTTCAATTGTTTTCATTTAGTACATTGTCACCATCTGTGCTGTTAGCACTTGATTTCCTCTTACACCATGCAGCTGCGGTCTCCAGTGTTTGCCTTGAATGTATTTCTGCGCAGAGGAGGTGAAGTGTGGCACTGGGAGATAACAGTTAAAATTTCAATATAATTCAGTTTAGTAAGAGATGAACTGGACAGATTGGTCCCGTGTCAGAACTCATTAGCTTTTTAATTCAGAGCACATAAACATATGCTAAAAGTTGAACATACCCATAAGTCTCTCTCTGGATAGCAAAGCAGGGTAAGCAAAAGCTGAGTGCTTCGCTGAATCAGACCCTGCATTTACTGTAGGACAGATGGACTCATAAAGATGTTTTCAAAGCCCTGAGGCAAAGGGGAGTACTTTGATATGGGAATGCCACCTAAATGATGAAAATCAGAGACCAAGTAACTTTCACATGGGGATGTATTTGTAATATCAGGCTATGACCAAGAGGGTCTAACTGACCCAAACAAAAATGTCATCCACTTTGAGATGGCTCCTGAAGAAATGTTTACATTTCTTAGGCTGTGCCAAAGGTATGCAAAGGACATGTCCAAGACTGTAACTGTGCCCACTGTCAGTTTTAAAGCTAAGATTCATACAAGAAAGTACCACGGCAGATTTGGCATTCTGGAAGCAATAGTTCAAGCAACTATAATGTAAAAGAAAATCCTTCCTTTTAATTTGCCACGTCCCAGGCAGCAAAGCCCTTTTTTCTCTTTTCAAAATAATGCCATTAACAAGCTTGAGTCCAGCTTCTTCTACCAGGAAGATGCCCAAACCATCAGAGTTGGAAGAGAGTGAACAACAACTTGCAAGCACCGCAGCCTGCGCCTTCACATAAAGTATTAAGTATCTTACCAGCAGCTAGCAAAGGGAAGAGGAGGTGGCAAGTGCGTCTAAAGGAAGGAAAGGAATACTGTGAGGCTTCTCATGAGGGAAGTGGGTACTGCAGCTCCTTCCACAGGTAAGTCAGCTCTTCATAGCTGGTACTGGCTGACTACAACGGGTGCATTTATGAGCTCCAAGTAGAGCCAAGTTTCATAAACTTTATGCAAAGGTTGAGCAATGCAAACGTGTTTCAGTAGAGGCTGTTACAGCCTCCAGATTGACATGACCCAGATTGACAAAACAGAAGGAAATCTGAGACAACATGTTACTAGAAGAGGATTCGTCCTTCTCAAACTTTTCCATTTTCTTAAATGCTGAAGGAAAGCTTGATGCAGGATGATAACTAACCAGATGGTCAATGTCAGGAAGAAGCTTCCTGAATATAGGCAATACAAATGCTTTTTTAAGAAAATCTGGCAGTTCTCCCTCCTGAGAAGAGATGTTGAGAATTTCTAATAATACTGACCCAATTTCCTTTGGTAACTCTAGCACTGAGGGAATCTAGTGATAGTGTAGCATTGTATCCCCTTTTCTTTCTGAGGTGTTGCTCCATTTCTGTCGATACCTCCTGTTCAGTGTGAATTAGAAGGATTTTATGTTGCCACTGAAAGTACTGAACAAGATCTTAACTTGTAGTAGAAAAAGATTTAGTAGTCCGTTTGCTGTTCTCAAATGGCATTTTTTTTTCCCCGTGTCTGTGTTTTTGCAAGTGATACAACAAAGATATAGGAAGCTGAGAGGAATTTCCTCCATAGCAGAGGCATCAAACACATTTGATGTAGCCAGTTCCTGGTCCCCACTTCATATCAAGTGCTAGAAATCATCTGCAGACTGGGATGATGTCTTGGGCAGAGCAGAAGGGAAGATGACAAGTGTTACTTGTCCTGGAAACAGTGCTTTAAGACGTTTATTGTCCAGTGTTACAGATCAGACTTTCTGAATTGTTAAACTGCTGTTAAAGTTGGCAGATTCTCCTACTAACAGGGTTGAAACCGTTTCCTTGTGAGTGTTGTTATAATCTAAATGTACATGCACTCCTATTTTTGTATGATTAATATCTTATAAGTCCTAGGAGTTCATAATGCTGAACAGTGGGAGGTAACTATTTGTTACTCTGAGGGAGCCCCATCTGTTTTCTTCTAGATTAGCATAAATTGTCTTTCTACTTAGTCACTTGGAAAAAGCCATAGTGTATCCTTTTTCTGGGGAAAGGAAAGAGCATGGCTTGAGCCTGTATTTAAATTTTAGTTATGTATTTTAATTATTGTAAGCTCCGTTCTGTAGATGTGAGCTACCTGTGTGTTTTGTTGAATGTTACCTGTGTTAGTTCTCAAAATCGTAAGCCCTGAGGCTCTAGAGGAAGAAGCACAAATTTGTGCTTTCTTGAAGTGCAAGGCCAGTTCAGCTGCATGACCAGAAATTTGTTTTTTGTATTTAACCTGTAAGGAAATAGTCTCCAGAATACTTCCTTTCCTGTGAGAGTAGCTTGAGAGCACAATAAGACTTGAAATTGTGATCAGTCCTTACATCCTAATGAGAGCTGGATGGTGGCTGAGGAAATCAAAATCTTAGGTGGTCTTTGGCTGACATATCCTTTGACGTTCGGAAGCGTGGATTCACAAACATCATCTTGGGCAACAAGGCAATCACTGAGAAGCCCTAAAGAAGAAACTACAAACTACATTTCTGGGAGAGATTTTCCATGTGATTGCAGTGAACCAAGCAGATTTGGGATTAGCCAATAAAAGTGCCCATGCAGGTAACCTGGTGAACCCTGAGAGAAGTAAGCAAGGCAAAGCTACTTTTCTGTCTCCTTAGAAGGCTTTTGGGGATGAGAAGGACACAGGCAAGCACTAATCTTGGCAGAAAATAAGTCAAAATCTTGGCAAAGCTTGCTTTATTCCTATCACTGCACTGTCTCCTGCAAGTTCCAGTGCCTGGTCTTTCAAAGTACTTGGAACTTGCTGGAGGAAAATTTCAACTGGAGCTGAACACAGCATGTTATATTTTGAGGCTTTGATTATTCTGGGCCTGACAGGCTCATGGAGATTTCATTGCCTCTGGGCAACATCTGTAGCGAAGCCTTGGAACAAAGGCACTGAGTGGCCTCACAGGGCTCCTTGATAGCCTGTATTGCATTAGATAGAAGATGTGGTTACTAGTCAGGGTAATTAATTAGCATTTCCATGAGCAGTCACAAGTCCTGTTAACCTTGTAAATGCAGGAGGCAGGAATGAAGCACAGATGTGGAGGCTCTGAAGGTAAACTCTGCATGTGTGTGTTCACTTGATTTTGTTGATGAGCTCCACTAAATTCTTTTAACGTCAACCTTAATTTAGCATGGCTAAGGATGCAAATACACCCAACATCTGTTCACGTCTCCATGGCAGCTCTTTGGCGACCAGTGCTACAGTGAGATCTTAAAATAAAACAATACAAAACCCTGCCACGCTGAAGGGGAAGCTGTTGGTCAGAAGTAAGATGTGGAGCTGGCTGAGAAAAGATATTAAAGGTGCCTGGACTCAGCCTGCTTCGAATCAAATGCTTGTTCTGGTCGTGAAAGCTGCATCTTGCCTGCAGACCAGCTCTCATCCTGAATTTTTTGGTACTGGATGTCTCATTTACCCTCAGCCGGCGGATGATAGTCATCCTCTTGCTGGGAGCCCCATTTTCTGTGAAGCCTTTCTTCTATTTACCCCCACCACCCATTCCACACTTCGTTTTCGTTCTCTGCTAGCCTCTCAAGAGCTTGTTTTCTCTGGTTAGTTTGTACTAAGTGCAAGTGTGTATTTTATTCAGAGTAACACCTCTTAGCATTTATTCAGTGGCAAGGTGCAACAAGCCACTGTTACAGCAACACCTGCAGGAAAGGCAGTCAGTGGCGTGTGTCTGGGCGTGGAAGCGGTGGCTGTCCAGAGAGGTGTTGTCCCATTAGGCCCCTTTGCTCGGAGGGCAGCACTGTAGCTTTTCAACAGAGAGGTAGGAGGGAAATTTTTGTAACAGTTTCATTCAGAATAATTCTAGTGACTTTGAGGAAGTAGGGAGTTAAGGCCAGAAGAGGCTGTCCTTTTCACTGAACCTTGAGCTAGAAATATCTAGTGAGGGACAGGGTAGAACGGGGAGAAGACAACTCAAACCCATTTTCCCTTTTTCTTGAGGAAGCTTAAGATTTTTCCCCTCTGCCTCTGAAGTGACAGCCCCTGCTTGGTTCAAACCCAGATCTCGTGTGTCTTTCTATTGCCTCTGGCGCCACAGAAGTAATTGGTCGATGATATTAGGAGCCTCATAACTTCCAAGGCTGTATATCTTTCCTCATTTATAAGCTGGCAACAGATGAATTTTAGGACCTTTTAAAAAAATTATTGAGAACTTTGGAGTCAGTGGGGCTGCTGCTTGTGCCTTACAGTGATGATGTAGAGTAAATGTCTTGTTAGGGAAGGGTGTAGAGGAAAATGGGAACTGTGCCTAAGGGGTAAGAAAAGCTCTCTTGCTCTGCTCAGGGTTTGTTTGGGGGGTTTCTGACAGCCTGCCTGCTGCAGCAGTTAGCTCTGCTTGTCGGAACAGCCCGTTGCAGCTTAGTCCTGTGTTCAGCAGAGCCAAGTCTGTCTTACAGGCTTGGGTGGTTTTGTTTGTTTGTTTGTTTTTTGTTGTGTTTTTGTTTTGTTTTTCCAAAATCATATTTGGTATAATCAGTGAGATGCATCTCTGCAGCTTTGTCCTTCCACAGGGTACCATTTGTTTTAATCTCTGGAGCAATTTGGAGATGGAGAGTACTCTGTGTACACAAGCACAGGCTTGGAAGCACAGAAATACCACTGCAGGTTCAGCTTTCTCTTTACAAAAATTACATTTCAAGCACAAACTGTGGTACAACAGACCTGAACTGAGCCCTTCGGTCAGTGTCACTGTGAAAGGACTTTTACTTGGAGATAAATGACAAATTACTGCTCGAAATGAGCAATTTAAAAACAGCCTGTGACTGGCTTCAACCTGAGCAGCCCACGCCAGTGCCAGGGTGGCTGTGTTGCCCGCTTTTGGCAGTAGGCCCTTCCCCACCTGACCAAGCGCTTCCTTGAAGCAGCAGCATCCCAGGCTGTGTGCTGGTGTTCTGGAAGGGCTGTGGCAGGCAGGATGCTCTGCTACCTCTGACAGCTGTCAGTAGTTCATCAGAAGAGATGTCACTGATAAATACTAGCTTAGGGGTAGGAGGAGGAAAGAAACTGCTTTGCTCAGTTCGTGAGCTGTTCTTAGCATAGCTTATTCATCTCCTGTACAGAGATGTGCTGTGTGAGCTTACTCATCATCTGTGCGGAGGTACCGTGAACACTTACTCATCTCCTATGTAGAGGTTGGGCCAGACTTCGTTGACGTGAGTGTACTTTGGGCATCCTTTCCAGAAGAGCCGCTCCAGTTCAAACGCGCCTGGGGTACAGTAATCTCCATCAGGATCTACTTTGATTGCTGTGTATGCATTTTTCTTCCTGGTGTTCAAACCTGCTGATGACATCTTGTCTGTGGAGTAGTGTACTCAGGCTGTGCAGGAGACTGGAACACAACCAGAACAGAACACTAAGATAAGGAAGAACAAAGGCAGCGAGTTCCACTCAGCTATGGGGTGTGGGGAGTGGCACTGGTCAGGGGTGATGAGGTGCAGCGTGGGCAGATATCAGGTGAATGCTGAGTGCACCAGTTCTACTTGTTCAAGATCTTAATGCAGCCCTACACAGTGAACCTTGTAGGCTATTTCCAGAATCAAGGCTTTGCCTTTTAGCAGCACTTCTCTTGCAGTCACTGACTGACAAAATATTCCTTAGCTAAGGTGGGCTCAAAAACTTCCTTTTCTCTAGCTCACTGCTTTTTTTTTCTTAATCCTAGATGCATACAAACCAAGTGATGGGAGGAAGCACTGATAAGCGTGTAGTGTAGAAGGGAGCAATGGTATCGTGATAACCTGTAGCTAAAATCAGAGTATCATGAATGTGACTGAGAACAACACCCATTGCTTGGCCATGCTATCCTGTGTCTAGCATGCTAGTATCAAATCCTTTGGTGTCAGCTTTTTGCAGCTCTTCAAGCTCCAGGCCCTCACCTGCCTGCTGTGGTTCCCTCAGCTGCTGCCCTGATATAGCTGTTCCCCTGCAGTTTGCCTGTTCCAGCTGCTGGCTTATCAGTGGTCTCCATCTTCCTTGCTTCCCCTCGGGCTGTGCCTTACCTGGTAAGTGCGTACTGGAGCAGTGGGAATTCAAGGGGCAGCCTGGAGCTGGTGGGTGAAGGGTAAAGACTTCTGTGTGATGACCATTAACTATTTTGTCTCAACACCTTCCCTATCACTGCCTTTATGAAGACACTGCCATAGGACATGGCAGGAAACAGGTTTGTGAGAACATTCTTGTCAGCCATGCCAGCTGCAAGTGTGGTGCTGCTGCAGGAAGACAATACTTGCTCACAGGCTCAGTCATGGCACTGTCCTGTCCTGACAGAGAAGGCAGCTGGCATCCTCACACAATGTGTTGGGTGCCTTTAGGTCAAGGGGTTCTCTAATTATTTTTAAGTTTCTGATAATGTGAAGAAAAATCTACAGGGAGACATTGTGACTTCCACAGATTTCTATATTTTGGCCACTGACATTTGTGTCCTTCTCGTGACAATAATCTGTCTATTTGTAGAGCATTCCTGCAAGTAGGAGGACCATTTTTCTCTGACATCCTGTGTACCCAGAGGGTTTCGTTTCTCTGTTTGGACTCTTCTGTGCCTGTCATGGTCTGTTTCTCCACAGAACTTGAAAAAGCTTAACAGTTCATGTTTTTCAACTCTAAAACTAGGCAAGATTGTGGAGTCAGTTTTTGGTTTGGCATATGTACACCTTTGTTCGAAAGCTGGCTTGCTTTCACTGGCAAGGGGATCTATCTTTCAGCCAAGCTTCCTAAAACATGTTGATGTTTAGCTAAGTGGTCCTCTGAGATGTGTAAGGGGCTCTGAGGATTCATTCCTAGCACACCTGCCTTGCACTCCATCCTGTGTGCCTGTGAGCAATGCAAGGTCCCATTCCTGTTCCTCCAGAAGCCATTCCCTAGGAGAGCCCTCTTCCTTTCAGGATTATGCTAACTATATGCAGGCTCAATGAAATAAATAACGCTGGACTATCAGAGACACAAGCCTAACACAGTCCAACTTTGAGAGTGAACAGGCTGTTATCTAGAACATGATAAGAGAGACTATTTGTCTACTAAGAAATTATCCTAGCTTGAGAGCCTTGATGCTGAGGGACTGACTGTATTTGTTCAGGTCCCTGTAAGAGGGGAGGGAACAAGCGGAAAAAGAAATAAATGAGGTTAGTAATTATGTTTGGTGTGTATTACACCAGTAGTTCTGCTCTTAAACTGCAGACCTCAACATGGGACAATTACTCCTGCAAATGTTCGTTTGTGGCTGTGACGCCATTTCAGTCTGAAGCTCCGTTGGTGCTCTGGAAGTTAGAGCTCTGCTGAGAAATGCTCGTCTCTATGTCCTGGGAAGCCATATGCTCCCTGAACTTTATGTTCTTTTATTCCTTGCCAGTGTTATCTGCTGCAGGGATTTTTCAATTGAATTAGAACACAAGCAAGCATCAGTTAAATTCCTCTGATAAAATGTGTATTTCAGATCTGAGTCTGGACTGTGAGAAATAACAGAGTTTGATTGGAGAGGAGGGTGGGAAAGGGGCCGGTGTGCTACTTAAGCTCTGGAATTAATTACCATGGCGCGTTTGGTTGAGGAGGACAGAAAGGTTTGCATCTTTTCAGGAACCAATTGTATCACCTTATTCTTACTGACTGTTCTGTGTACACCAGACAGAGCTGGGGGAACGCCATTCCCTAGGCCAGCCCTCTTAGACTAAAAGGAGGGAAATTGACTGGATGTTTTGGTGCTTGTCCTTACTGCTGTGGTGGATATAAAGGTGGCTGCTGGCCTAACATAAGTGCTGGCAGTGAAGCCTCAGCTGCCTTTTGCAGACCTCTGGGCGGGAGGCTGTCCCCACAGAGCGTTCAGGCGGTGCAGGTGGGTTCCAGGGCTGCTGGGAGCAGGCCCCAACCTCAGACCTGGAAGGTCCCTCCTTGTGCTGGGAACGTAACCTCAGCTGTGAAAGACCTGTAGGGTAGGGATGGCCCTCGTGCCCGTTGTGCGAGAGACCCTGCACCCTGCCTGCTGCTGCTCCAGCACAAGGCAGCCCTTTTTTTATGGGAGGGAGATAAAGAGGAGAGCAGCCAGTGGGAGCTGCTGTCCCAGGGACGATCTCCTCAGCAGGACGCTTGGCACCTGGCTTCAAGGGCAGACAGGTGCAGAGCCAGCACTGAGGCCAGCAGTTGCCTCCTGCAGCTCCCATCCCACCTGTCCCCCATGACGAAGCCATGGCTCCTTCCCTGCTCCGTGCTACGCCAAGCCAGGGCCATGCCACGTGCCTGCTCCCTGCTGCAGTGCCTGTCCCCAGCTGTGCCCCAGGGACGCCTCGCTGGGACCGGGGCACCCTTCTCAAGCTGATGCAATTTGCCTGTCTGGTTTTGCAGATTCTGCTTCTCAATCCAGCATCTGAACATAGTGCTGCGTCGCTCGTGCTCACCAATTATGCTGTCATGGACTTAAGTGTATTATCAGAACAAGGATGATAAAAATTCAGTCATCTGCATTTTTATACCCCAATCTTTCTCTTCATAAATAAGACCAAAGTGCATGTTATCTAATGAATTTTATTTGTTAATCACTTGGATGGCTGGAATATTTCTCCCCCTTGGGTTATATGTATATAAATGAAAATATTGTTAGTGATTTCACAAAATGGCATTCAGAATAATGGAGAGTTAATCCTCTTTTCATTAGCGAGCCACTTCAGGACGTACACTGTGGCAAATTACACCGCATTTTAAGTCGTTCTTGAGTGCTGTGCACTAGAAAAAAAACATTAAACTATTTTTGCATTGATAGAAGTAATTGTGTGGCTAATTTGGATAAGCAGCATGTATTAGGCACAGCAAAGGAATCTCTTCGCTATCCGCTCTACAGCTGCCAAATGGAATTGCTTATAGTGCTTTTTAGCTTATTTTAACAAAATGAGGAGGGAGGAAAGAAAATCTGCCGGTCTGTCCGCTGTTCAATTCAGAGAGAACACAGTCTGGTGGCTGAAGCGGTGATACAGCCATTAAAGGTTTCCTTTCTGCACCTTCTTCATGGTCCCTTAAACTACTCAGATTAAACCAACATTTCCAGGAAAGCCCTAGGAAATTGCAGAACATAGGGGCCCTTTTCCAAACTTGCACAACTGGAGGGATGTGCCTTGCCATCCCGAAGCTGCAGGAGGGCTTTTGGAGGCAGAAATCACAAGCACTACAGTTTGGTAATCCCACAGATGGTGGGGGGGATTGATGTTCATATTTGGATGTGCATGTCAGAGCTTCAGTGGTGGTGTGTATGTTTCTAATGCTGGTTTTCCAGATGTAGTAGAAGTTTTGGAGTACTTTGAAACTGAAAGCCATAAGTCATTATCTACATCACAAAATACTATTTCTTATATTTTTGGCTCTTCGTGCTGTACAAGCCTTAGCTCTGTGTATAAAGATGCCAAACCATTTGGCAAGATTTATGCCTGGGAGTTAAGATCCAAGTCAGCTGTAGAAATTTTAAAAGAGAAACAAAACAAAAAGAGAGATGCAGAAAAAGGACTGTATTTCTCTGTGTCCTTTGCAAGGATCTATGCACCCTCTCGCCTTTTTTCCTAACCAAGAAGGACTTTGCAGCAACATAGCTGCTGTTGCCCCAAGTAAATGTACTCTGACTGCCAATTTGCAGCTGTGCCTGTGTGCCTGAGGCTGTAGATCCCAGGTAAGGTCAGAGCCCAATGGTGATGGTATGCTGTACAAACATGCAAGGAGAGAGGATAAACCAATAAGAAGTCGGAAGAACAATGGAGGCAAACGGTGCTTTTTTGTTTTTGTTTTTTTTTTCCATCAAATGGAACAACTGTAATGCTTTTAGCTGTTCTGGACCGCCTCACATTGGCCACAGGGCTTCCTAGCTTTGATGCCTACTTCACCCCATGTTTATATAGCAGAATGATTTGCAATCCTTACCACCTATTTCCTGCTCTTGGGAGCTCTCCCAGCCCATATGACATTGGTCACCGTTGTCAGTGGGGCTTTTTTGATGCTGGCTTAATTAAATCTAATTTGGTGTACACAAGTGTCCAGGCCTTAGTTTTGTACTCAGATGCTGTTTATCTAACAGGCATCAACTGAAAGGTACTTATTGCTGAAAATACCAAGCAATTGCAGCTCCAGCTGGTTTAACTGGGAATGAAAGGTCATCCGCATCCTGAAAACACCTGGGGAATAGAATTTTTCCGTTGCCATGAACATTAAACTTGAAAGATGAACAATAAAGTGAGAGGAAAAAAAAAACACTGTAATTATGGTTAAGAAACAATTTTTGTGTGTGAAGTGCTTGTTACTGAAAAATGTTTGCCATTTACTTTGATGTTCTGTGGAAAGCTGACATATTTGAATGTTTTTATTTATCAGGAGAAATTTATTTCTACTGAAATCAGGGCACATCTATCTTCTAGGGTTTTGACCTGACCTTTGTGGGTTCCCGAAAACTCCAAAAATAATGCTTTCATTTTTATTTGCTTCTTTTTTTTCCAGTTTAATAACCACCTCAGATAAGATCTTGGAAAGACAACATCTGTAACAAATGTGTACAAGGGAGGGAGGTACCTGAGAGGAGGTAAGGATGGAGAATACCAATTCTCTTACACTTTCAAACAGATGTACAAAAAGCTTGAAATCAATTTACTAACTAGTCTCCACATTAGCACTTTCTCACTGTTAAAGGGAGACAAAAATCAGCTCTAATGACTGAGGGTCTTCAGAAAGCAACACAAGATCTGTCAAGTTAGTTCCTGAAATCTTAAGAAAGGTTTTGTTCATTCCCTTCTGGCCAGTATGCAAGATACATAATTCCTTTCAGGACAAAAAAAAAAAAAAAAAGTACCTACTCCTTTTGAGTATGACTAAGCACAGGGTTGTTTTATGCACTGGAAAGTTCTTGCAGAAGTTAGTGTGCATGCAGTCTGGACTGCAGTGTTTACACTTGGGAGGAATATAAACAGTGCTTTGGTTTCTGCGTATTTCATGATCGGTGCATCATCTGAGCTGAGAGCTAGTGAGCTGCAGAAACAAAAGCTTGCTTTGTTGGATGATTTAACTAGTTGAATTTAAAAGTGGTGCTCCCTGTTATGCCACCCCCATGACATTTTGTGCAGGCTCCAAATGCTAGCAGTAGCCACGAAGAGCTGTGTGCTTTCCTGTATAAACCTGGCGCTTGCTGTACCTCAGAGGAATGAGGTACGGTATGCCAAAGGTTCCTTGGATGTTTTTTTTCTAACACTAGACCAAAAAAAATATTAATTTTGTACAAATATTTCTTGCGAGGGAGGAGGAGCAAGTCTTTACAAAAAAAATATTTATATAAAAAGAGCCCCAAAAGAATTAAGCTAGCTAAGTGCTGCACATACAAAACGGGAAATCCTTGGGTACCTGCAGTGTATTTAAGTAAAGAATTATACAATCCCATGTTCCTGTTCCTATCCCAGCCTTCACCCAAAGCTGTCATTCACTTCAGTTCCTTCATTTTTATGCTTGAAGCATAATTTTTATGCTTCAAGCATTCAAAGACTGTAAAATGGTTCTTGCAATGCATTTGTCTTTAAGCAGTTTAAAACTAGAATCATAGCCTCGGTGTAATTATTTCCCAAACCACCCTGCTGTGAATATTCAGAACTCACCAGCTATTTCAATGAATTTCCAAGCCACTGATGACTTTTTAAAAACTTATTTTTGCTCTCATTCTTTGTTGCCTGAATTGGTTAATTTAAAACAGATTAAGCTGAGATTTTGTTAAATATTTTTGGGAGTGCCCAAAGAAACTTAAAACATAGCATCCTCTGAGAGAATTGTAATCGAATTGGAAAAGTTAGCTTCAACTGGAGGGTGGAGGGATTATCAAAAAGAAAAATGTTCTGAGATGAATGTCCCAAAATGCTTGGAAAACTGCATTTTGAGTCCCGTCTTTTAAAATTTCGGTTGAAATTCTCCATCTAAGATAAATACAGTTTTAGTACCTTATTTCCTATTTTATAAAGTCATTTCTGTAATAGAGCCACTTTATTTTTTTATTTTTTTTAAACCATAAACTTTACTTTCTAAACCTTTTTGATTCTGTAGTATTTTTTTTTCTTCCTCTGAAACAATTTTAGGCAGCTGCCTTGGAAAAGTTGCCAGCTCTCAGTCCTCTCCCTGACTTACCAGACTAGGCTATAAAAGGAAGCAAAGGGTCTCAAGAAATACAGCAGAAAGCTCGTATTGATCAGGCTTACCTGTAAGCTTGGGCAGGTGCTCTAGGTGGCTGGGCTCTGTGGAGTGTGGCAGGGCGACAAAAGGAGTCTTACCAACTTTGAATCTGGAGCTTATTTTTAGAGTAGGATTTGCTGACTCTGACCTTGAGTGCTACCCACTCCAAAGGACTATCTTTACATCTGCTGGTAAAAGTATTCCCTGATGTCACCTGAAACATTAAACCTGGCAATTTAGTTACCTAGCTTCAGTGAGAAGGATAATGGGATGTCTGTGGGTTGACTATAATAATACAAAAGCTATCTTTTTTATCTTGTCCCCTTGTCAAGCCCAACACTAAGTTTACCACAGCACGTGTGCTGGGAGCATTCCACTGCTGCTTTCTGCCATGCAGGCAAAATTCTTTTGATCCGTTGCCTTCTACCTGGTAGTGGGGAAAGGCGGCAAAGAGACCAGTAAGGACAAGGGCATGGTACTGGTAAGGAGCCCACTGGCCTCTACACCTGCTCCTTGGGGCTTCCTGGGCCCTTCTGCTGAGGTGACCACCCAGGGCATAGTCTCTGAGCAGACCTGTGTGCTCCTGCCTGTTCTGCTCTCCGTGCCCCTGGCCCCACCCCAGGGCATACAGCAAGTGACAGCTGTTGATGAATACACATTGGGTCTTTCCTCAGCTCTTGTAAGAAAGCAGTGGTCTACAGTGCTTGCCAGAGCCTGTACCTGACCAAAGCTTCAGGTTGCCCAAGAATTCTTTGTTTCTTTTTTTCCCCACAAGTACCCAAGTCCCAAGGTGGGTGCCATTAAGTTTCAGAGGAATGTGAGTTTCTATTGTGTTTTTTTTTTTTTTTTTTTTTAAATGTCTGTGCACATATTCCCAGCCACCTCTGTCACCCCCTTTCTGTAAAAAGCTAAAAATCTGTTCCAGAAGAAGCAGGCCCAGGCTTGGTTGTGGCCTGTGGCTAATACTGCATTACAGATGTGAAGGAATAACAAACAGCTTCAGTTCAAGTTCTGGGCACTGGACCCGCTGCTGTTTTATGCTAACAGCAGCACTCTAGCCAAGTTTCTGTACTACAGAGCAGCCAAGCTCCTCCCTGCCAATTATTCAAATAGTCACTCTTAAAATGCGAGAGCTTAGATGTTAGAAACCTGCTGTGCCTTCTGAGTTACCTCAGGAGGTTGTTGTGCAAATTAATTCTATACAGATAACAGAGAAACTTGGTGGAGGAGGAGATACGGACCCTATATAACAGAAACTAACACGGGTTGTTTTATTTTTATCCCTGTAGGTGACCCAGTATGGGGGAATATGGGTAAAGTGATATGGCAGCATTGGCAAGGAGAGGTCGTGTGAGGTGCGGGATCTGAGCTCTGTGTGGGGAAGAGCAGCGGCCTGTTGCTTCTCTCCGGCTGTCGCTCTGCCAGGTCATCTTTCTGATGTCAGACTGATGGCATGGCAGTGTCTTGTGGTATTGTTTTTTCAGGCAGACATTTTGAGTGCCAGGAATATTAAGCTGAAACAGAAGTATTTGTTTGTCTGCCTGGCTGTCAAAACAATGCAAGCCCTTGTGCCCCTCTCTGCAGGGTCCCAAGAATGTGTAGGGAGGGATCGTCCACCTTCTGGAAAAGTATTCTATTTTTGGGACCGTTTGTGTGAGTTTCCATTAGTTTTGCTTTTGTTAGGTAAAAAATATCATCTGCTGAAATGTTTTGAGAACAGCCAATGACTTAGATTGCTTTGGAGCCTGAACACATGGGAAACGTGGCAGGAAGGCTCTTATTTTAAAAGAGGTAAGCACCTGCCCTCTGAGAAGTTGAAGAGTTGCTTTTGGCTCCTAAAAGCAGATGTTTTGCAACATTGTTGGTTGTTTCTGAAATCTCTGGCTAAGGTGATGGTGCTTCAAGTGCTCCCCTTCCTGGGGCTGTGCATGAGTTCAGCTGTGTTGTCCATGCTGGCAGGGCTAAGATCTCACTTGTGCTCACTCGCTGGTCCCACTCATCTGACTGAGGAAAGCAACTGCTTCAGCACCAGCCGGAGTCTTGCCCTGGGGCAAAACTTTGTCCCTTTGTTCTTCACGGTAGTCTAAAAGTGTCAAAGGACCAGCCAAGAAGAGTGCCCACACTGCTCAGAAACACAACAAAAGGCAACTCCTAGCCTGGAGGGCTAATATTCTAGATAAGAGACAAAGGCTTAGGTGGCAAAAAGGAGGGCACGCAAGCGGAATGAGCACCACTGCCTCGGCTGGAAAGATGCCACAGACCAGCTGTGGGAAGGATGAGAATTAAAGTCCCTTCAAGAGAGAGGAAAGGAGAGGGGGAGCAAATGCTTTTTTTTTTTTTTTTTTTTTTTTTTTTTTAAAACTAAGGAGGACTAAATTCTTCCACAAACACTGGGTAAAGAAAAGGAGAGGGGAGAGAAATGATAGATTTCTGGCCAGACCACACTAGAGCTACAGTTGGAAAAATCTGACATTCCATTTTCTAAGGTTTGAAATTTAAATGTTAGTTTAAAGCAAAAGTTTTCAGTGAAATTCTTCTTTAAAAAAAGATATCCCTCCCCCACTCCAACCTGGTGGACTGGAAGATTTCCTCTTTGCTACAGAAAGTGCTGTTATTTGGAAAAGCAAGGTTTTTAACAATTGCATGGGAAGAATAAGTGTATAATTATGAGATTGTCCTAATGGACATCTGCAGCTGTACTGAGATGCAAACAGCATGCAGAAACCATTATGTTTCCAGTTGTTTGGCAAAAGTTAAGAAACTTTATATATATATGTTTTAAAGTTAACTGTAAAGTAAATCCAGATGGTTCTCTCTTGCACAGACGAGCAGTCTTCAAACTAGACATATAGCTGTAGCCCAGCTATAACTTGTTTTGATTACTGCAGATAGAGAGAAATGTTTTAAATGACTGTGCACCCTCCGCACAAAGTGCTGCGTGCCCTTAATTCCTGCTGAAGTCAACTGGCATTTATGCAGCGCTACATAAAACTTGTTGTCCAACACCTTGCCTGCATGAGAACCTAGCTGAGTGCGGTGTTTACGCCCTCGTTATGCTGAGGTATGGCTGAATGGCCCCTGCCAAGGGCTGGGCTCTGCTGAGGCAGGCGTCGTGGGTCCATAAAACAAAGAGGGTGCGTAACCCACTGTTTGAACTGAGTTTGTTCTTTTCTCATCTCCTAGTTAAGGATTACCAGAAAACATCGGTGGATTGCTTATTTTTGGCTGATGATGCATGCAGAGTTATATTTGAGTCTTTAATAAGCGTTGTCTGTTGTGTTCGTTGCTTTATTTCAGCTAGATGTCAGTTTTGCTAGCTTGTATCAGCAGGGAATCGAAATTATGTTGACTCGGGAGACCATCCTGCAAATCAAATCGGAAGGGAAGATTTGGTATACAGGGCAAGGATTTCAGTGTCTGAGTGATTTAAGCCAACACATTAGGAGCATTTCTGAAATCCAGAGAAGAGGATGAACTGAAAGACCCACCAGAAATGATAGGCTTATTGTACATTACTTTTTATGTTGTTTTTCTTCAGTCAATAAATGTGTTCTTGTAGATAAGAGTTTATATTGTTTGTCCAAATAGTAGAGCAGGTAGAAATATTGTTTATGAGTTTCTTAGGCAGTACTATCAGGATAGTAACTTGGATTTGACCTGGTAGGAGTCAAATTTTCTGGCTGATGTATTTCTTGCTGTGTCTCTAACAGGGCTGATAGCCCAGCAGTCATGGCTGTGCTTGTAAGACAATATTTAAGGTTGGAGACAAGGTGAAGTCCCTGGGGGCTGGGAGGGAAGGACCCTGGTTCTGAACAAGGCTCCCTGGGCTGGTGAGGAGGACCTAGGATGGGGGCTTTGCAAGGAGGCTTGTTCACTGCTCTGCTTTTTCTCTCACTGTCAGCAGAAAAAGTGTTCTGGGAGATTCGGGCTCAAGTTGAGTATAGATCCCACGGCACAGTAATGTTAAATAAGGGATGAGGCCTTTCTTATAATCTCCCCATTCTGCAGAATGCTGGGAACAGGAAGAGCTTGTGGCCCCAAGCTATTTACTCCCTTATTTCTCAGTCAGTGCCAAGAGGAAGCCCTGTGAGAAGAGCACCTGCTAGAGAAATCCTATGGAGAGTATTAACCAGTGAGTAAGGTATGTGCAGTGCAGGGCATCTTGATGTGCTCCAGAGGTCCAAAAATCAGACACCTCCAAGTGCTCATAGCATTTAAGCTGCCCTACAAAGAAAATGGCATTGCCAAAATTCAAGGTATTTTTGTCTTTAACATGCCAGGGTATTGCACACAGGATTGCACTTGAATTCCCTTGATGACGAGCTGGAAAAGTGCCGGTTTATTTCTACTCTGTGTCTGTTGGGGTAAGGTTTTTTCTTTTTCTATCCTTACTCACATATTGCTGCCGAGATTCCAGAAGCATGTGGTCCGACTTATTCCCTAAGCATAGCGTGTTTAAAAAAAATTAAACATGGGTGCTTGGTATGTAATTCTGATCAGTCAGCTTTGTCCAGACATGCTGAGAGTAGGTTTCGGGTCAGAGTAAACTCATGGTATATTGAGTGCCAAATTTAGACTAAAATGGAGCTGAGAGCCAGAAATTGGACTGATGCTTGCTGTCCTCTTGGTACAGGCTTCTGGCATTGCAGACGGAGGAACTCCAGAACTGCCATGGTGGTGCCATTGTCCTGGTGTCTGTACTGCTGACCAACGTCAGTAACAAACACCTGAAAAGGAGGTATGCACAACGTGTGCTCCCCACTTCTGGAGTACATTTTCTGCCCCCTAGACAAGCCGTTTAATCTCCCTCCTCCACCTCCTCAGATAAAGCTTGGCTGTAAGCCTGAAGCATGAAGTTTTATAGCTTTTCCAAAACTATTTCTTACAATGTAAATTGTCTCTGGTGGTGGTTATCCTCTTTATGCAACTATCCAATATTGTGTTTAACTCTTCCATGCTCTTTGCCTCCAAGTGTTGTGATGATGAGTTCAACAGACTAAATAATGAGAATAACTATAACTTGTCACTTGAACTGGCTTGCAATATGTCCCCTTTTCATATTTTCTGAGATAGCTTGGGGAAAGTTTGCCCGACCACTGCTCAGGTGCAGCTGTTCTGCTGCACTCCAAACATCTGGTCCCATGGTATGGTGTGGCCACAACCTACTATCCATGTAGGAGTAATCAAGTACACTTTGTGTCATAAAACCCCATAACAACAAAACAATGCCTCATAATCCCCTGGGAATGCTCCACACCACCTAAGGGCAAGTGTCTTTTAATGGCTTTTTGCTCAGTTTGATCAGGTTCCAGACTCTTTTAAGCTGAGAACACCATAAATGTTGCAAATGAGGTACTCCATTTCAGGGAAAATACAAAAGCCAGACTGTGTAGTTCTGTGAAATAGAAACAGAGTTGTTACACTATGAGAGATAGCAAGGCTGCCAGAATAGATGGCATTCATGTGCAGCTGTTTATGGGTCTTAACTGGTGCTGGCCCACGAAATGCATACTTAGAAAGGAAATCAGGGAAAGCTAACACATGCCTGGGGGCTTTGAAGTTGTTATTATCATCCACATGCATAAGAACGGGAGATCCTCTCTAGTCCAGCAAGTACTGAAAAATGAATGAGTTTGGCTGGCGCGTACATCAAAGGTCTTCACTTGTAATTTGCTTAAGAGATTAAAAATGAAATATGAGGGAATTATTGAGGAAGAGCAAGCTGCTGTTTTTTCCCCCTTGCAGCAGGAAAGAACAATTGAGCATCTATTCTGGCTGAAAGTGATTACCAAAAAGCTTTCTGACAACCTTGAGCAAAACAGCAGTTGCATCTTAGTTTCACTGACATCAAATAAGCATTTGATTTACTGAGACCCGATTGGACCTGTCCAGTGCCAAGGACTGTCTTTGAGACACAAACAAACTTGATAAAGCTCTTCCTTTACAGAGCCACAATCTCTAAAGCGCTGCATTGCCAGACCATGAAATGTGCTCTGTGCTTTAGCTACCAGAAATATTTTCCTTCAGAAGTAAATGAACAAAACCTAGCGACAAACATTTGAAGCTTCCTACTGTTTCCCTTGCTGTCAAATGTGATTTTTACTTAGGTGGTTCAAGAGACTGAAACCACTGGGAAGGAGGCAGCGCTGTCTGGTGATTAAGCTGTGGTTGGACTGAGAGATACGAAGGCTTGACAACAGCTGTGATCTTTCTGGGACAAAACCGACTATGAATGCTTCTGAGGTGGAAGCAAAGATTTCTACTGAAGAGAGAAGTGGCTTTCTGAAACAGCTTACAGCAGGAACGTGGTGTGTGAGAAACTTTTACTTTTTCAGGGTTCTAAGCAAAAAAAAAAAAAAGTGATGAATTTTATAATAGGATTCAGAGATGTTGACAGAGGTCTAGGTCAAGTAAGCTTTTCCATCCCATGTCCTTGCTGTTGCCAAATCGGAGATTTCAGGGAGTGATTTGGAGCTTCCGAAACAAGATGAGATACTTAGAGAAAAGAGCCTGGCCTTTTTTGGAACTGACACAGGAGTTGATGGGTGTTAGCCTACAACCCTTATGACCTAAAATCACAATCTGTGATTCTGTGAAATGGAAGATGCTGACTGCCAATAACTCCCATGTTCATTTCTGACCCTTCTTTAATAGTGTAAAATTTGTAAAATTTGCTGACTGTATATCCAGCATGTGCTTTATGCCCTTTTCTCCCCCTCACCACACAAAGTGTTATTGAGCGTTCTTGGTCCACATCATCTGCTTTAGGTTGGGATTTTACCTGTCCTTTTATGCTCTGAATGAAGAGTGCTAAAAAATTGTCTTCCTTGTATGTAGAGCAGAGGATCATCAGTCCAGCTCATTTATTGTTTTATATCGCTGAGGCACAGGGCAGGAGAGTAAAAATGAGTGCATCTGTTTCCCAGTCAGAATTAATCAACAGTATTTATGCACTGAGCACTGCTACTCTTAATTTTTATTTAGTGTTAAAATATTCATTTTTATGAAGCAAGCCAGGCTCTCCCACACCTTTCAACCCATCTACATTACCACGCTAGCAACGAGGATTTTAAGGAAAGCCTTTAGCATAACACATGCTCTTCCATTAAGACTCCAAAGCACCTGCATTTCTCCAAGAATCCGTTCAGCATGCCTCATTCCAGCAGTTGCAGATGCTGATTTCAGTATGAGTTATGGCCTCAATCCCCTACATTTCATAATTTACAGATCACAAAGTGACAACCAAGTGTTCTAAAAGAACATTCATGTTGAAGATTTCATGTGAGGGAAAATGAACTCACAGTGACAGCAGCCCTGAGACAAGTGCCCTGTGCTAGAGAGGAGCGTGCAGGGTGGTGGAAAGAAATTCCCAGCTGCCAGGGGGGAAGCGGCAGAGGATGGCACGGGAAGTTGGGAGGAGCAAAACTGTGGGTAGCGGGGTGGGCGGTCGCTGAGGGGCGTTGAGACATCTCTTCAGGAAAAGAGGACTTGGGTGCAAGATGCAGAACTGGATTTTTTCAGGAAATAGAGCAGGAGTTGCTGCCTATTGCAACTATAGCTCATTTACCATTAGAAAAGTAGTACGTATAAACAGTACATAAAATTACTGCTAAGCACATTTCTGAATTGTCTTGAATTTTTCAGTGATCTGAAGAATCCTAGTTCTAGAGAGAGAGAGAGAGCCACGCTGCACACCAGAGATAAGTACAGGTTTTACCTATTGACTTATCTCTTTAAAAAAGAGGGAGAGAGGAAAGGGGTGGGGGGAACCTAGAGGAAGAAAAACTTGAAAGTAGAATACATCAAATATTGTTTCCTTGGAAACAAAAAGGAAGGTTACATCACAGGGTTCAAGGCTATAAATAGAAACCTAACAGTGCAGATGCAGAAGAACTCTTGTTCCTAGAGGGAAAATTTAGAAATGAGCATGACCTCCCTTTAGACACTGCTGTCACAATGCAGTCAGCACAGCCCAATCTGGAGGCCCAGCAGTAAATTTAGCTGCTGCTGTATGACAGTCTTCTCTCAATTAGCTGCAGCATTCAGTTCAGGGAGCTGGTTCAGCTGGTGAGTAGAGGTGCAATTTTCAGACTGCTATAAATACCGTCGGTGTCTCTAGAGCCCTGCTACGCTGCTGTGGCAGAAATTACTGGAAGTCTTTAGCTTTCACCCTAAATTCTTCAGGCAGTCATGACAGGGCAGTGAAAACTTCATGCTCTTATAAATGCTTCTGACAAACAACCTGGGTGAAGCATCACCATGCTCAGGAGCAACAGGCAAGGTGGAAACTCAGGCTTTCAGACACAGTGAGTTCAGGTTCTCTGGACTGGTTTGGGGGTGCCTGTTTCCTGTGGTCTCTGCCACATTCTGCCACATTCCCCTCTCTTTGGCTACCCAGCAGCCTGGGGAGCACCAGGCAGCAGTGTAGTGGTTGTGGGCAGGGTCAAAGCATCCCTCAGCACCAGAGGAAGGCTTAGAGGAGAGGCCTGAGGACTGGGGAGGTGGCACCAGGATGAGCACTGCCCTTGCCAGCAGGCTGGTACTGGGTTGTGGGGCTCGTCTCACACCCTGCCGGTGTCCAGCTTGGATTGTGAATGTTTTCTGAGGTACGGCTCTTGATGCCATGGATTATTTATACTTATGGTTGTGAAACCAAATAATGTTTTCGTTGTTACAAGTGGGTTTCTTCAGACAACATCAGCGTCCTTGCTTTTAAGTGGTGGGCGACTTTCTTTCTACTTTTACAGCCAAACTCTCCTCAGTAGGTACGTGTGCACAGCACTGCTGAAGGATAGCTTCAGCACTGGCTGGTTCACGCACCATCTTATAGGCTAGCGCAGTTAAATCTTCCTTCTAAAGACTGAAGCCTTGACTAAATTGCATTATTATTTGGTCTTTCCAGATGTTAAATATATCTCGATTGGTTATGGCTCCTTTCAAATTGAAACACAAGTTTGTTCCATCAGTTTGCGTGAGACAACAAAGGGCCTGGTCAGATTTCACCCTGCCTGGTGGGAATCACCTCAGTGTGAGTGACCTTAGCGTGGCTGACAGCTCACAAAGTGCTACTCCTCCCAAAAGCTGGCAGAGCAGGGTTTGTGGCTGCTGGTGAGTGAAGAGATTGACTAAATGTCCCAATGTCAAGGATCTTGTTAATGCTGTGATATAGAGGTATGTATACACCCTTTTTACCCTGCTTGCTTTAAGGCATAGCCAATGAAATGAAACCGCATGTGTTCTCAGCTGCTTTAGCCCCAGGACACGTCTGTGGTGTACCAGGTGGCAGTGCTCTTGCTCTTGTAGCTTTTTCGTGTCTCAGCATAGTACACGCTGCTGAATCTACCACAGAAACTCAGCTTTCCTTGGCAGAGGAGAGAAGTTTATTGCTCTTGTCAAGAAAATCGTGAAAACAATGGACATTAAAATAAATGATAATAATAAAAAGATCTCGTGCTTTGTAAAGACAGCCTTATGATGGGAAAGGGTGGGTGCAACAGAGGAGTTCAGAACATCTGGTGCTGGCAGAGGTACAGGTCTTGCTCAGGTGGATAAAGGGGTGATTTGTGTGCGTGCCTGAGTCGAGCTGTGATTCTGGAACCAAGTTGCTATTGCCATAGCAAACTTTCGTGTTCCCACTTTTGCAAGTGTCCAGTGTTAAAGGAAATCTGGATAAGGTTTGAACCTTGTAGTTTGTGTAAATCTTCAGTTAAGTCTTATGATTTAATTTGGAAAAAAAAAAATAATGGATTTGGAATGCTTTTCATGGGAAAAGTTCTTGAGGAAATGATATTTTAATGTAGGTTTTCATGTTATGATGGTGCTTTCTTTAACTTACTTGGGTTTGCTGCTGTAAGCTCTCATCTCTGTGAATCATTGTGCCTGCACAGTTGCTGTCTTTTCAAAATATCTGCTACACATTGAGAGCTGCTATTTCAGTGTGCGCTATTCTGCCAGTACAACCAGAGCACTCCAAAAGTGCTATGGGAGAACTACTAGAATATATAGAATTTTTAGCCTGACATGATTTTTTGATTTTTTTCCAAATAGACACAAATTTCTCTCTCTCTCTCTCTCTNAACAAAAATATTTCTCTCCCCCCCTTTTTTTTTTTTTTTTTTTTTTTTTTTTTTTTTAGCAAACCAGCATCATCTTTATTGGCAGGCAGGCATTCCTGGGCACTGGGATGACTGTCATCAGCATGGCTAGCCTGATGAAGATGTATTAGTATTCATCTCCTGTAAAGATTTTGGATGACTGGCCAGATGGACTGCTATTGCGCTGATACTTGACGTCTGATCAAAAGGATCTGGGATAGCAGAGATGCAGGTGAATTGACAACATGTGTCTGTGGTGTGAAGCAGGATGGGGTAGAAACATGAGGACTTCCTGCAGGTTGTAGTGGTCTTAAAACCGGGTTGTAACTACGTGAAAGCAGAACTGAGTCTAAACTACGATGGTTTATTTTATTTTTATTTTTTCCCATGAAAAATGACAGTAGGAAAAGACATCAGGTGAATTGAAGAGCAGTGAGAGCTGATGAAAAGCAACTTTGGTTGGAAAAAAATCTAAGTATGCCTTTCTGCTACTGCCTTCTCCCAAGCACTCACTGCCTCCTTAAAAACCAACAGGCAGCTATTCTGCCTCATCAGATGACCTTCTAAATTAAAGCTGCTCTATTAGACTAATGTGTATGCCAGGACTGTTTTTCTTGGTAAAATTTTCATTTCTTGTTACATGATGTCTCCTTTGATTCATTCAAATATGCAGGAAATGAAAAAAGATGGACAGCTTGATTAACAATCAGTTGTGTGTTCCAGTCGGGTATCAGCTGATTACATGCAGGCAATTAACAGTTCCATCTGAGGAAATGTGTTGCATAACCTTCAAATGTGCAGAGATGGCAAGGCTGAGATTTCCCCAGGGGAGGCAAAGGGGAGAGAAGCCAGGAGCCCTGCCTGGCAGTGGGGGCATTTCTTTGCAAGAGATATTCTCCCGAAAACCTCTTGGCCAGGCAGTGTTTCCTGGTTATTGTTTCTTGTAGTCTTCTTGTTATTGGCCATTATAGACCAAATACTTCAGAAATGTTCCTTGCATGGGAGACCTGACCAAGTCATACAGACTGGGACCTCCAGGCATGGTCACCACTACAAAAATGGTGCAGTCAAGTGACAGCTGTATGTGCGTGGACAGAGGATTAGAAATGCGAGTCAATGAATAGAGCAGAGGGTAAAAATGTCAATTTAATTTTCCAATAGCCTCTGATTAAAAATGCCGTTTCTCTCTTGTGAGAATGGCTAAGAAAAGTGTCTTTGAGTCCAGCTCTGGGATCCTGCTGTGTCTCCCTTGTGAATGAGTAATGAAAAGTGGCCATTCATTGCTGAATGATTATTTTTCCCCTTCAACGAAGGGGGGAAACCCTCCAAAATCCAAGTCTTCTATGAGTCCAGCAGACAAAAAGCGTCAGGAAACCTCTGGAGGGAAATAAAAAGTTATGAATGGAGAATAAAATATTGGTGTAGAGCGAAAGGGCTGTTGTGTATAAAGAGCAGATGGGAAAATGTTGGGTTTGAAGTTTAAAAGACAAGGATCTGAATCTCATTCAGTTGAGCGGGGGGAAGTGGTTTGGGTTTCCTTTCCTTGGAAGTTGGCTCCATTTGATGAATTGTCGAGATGTGCTATAAATGTTTAAGATTTATAGGAGAGGCTCCAAGTATTACTAATGAGCAACTAAAAATAGATATGATAGGAAAATGTAAACTGACAAACAGATCATCCAGCATAACAACAACTTCATAATCACGCAACTGTTGCCAACTGAAGATGGGAGACATGGCATGAAAATGAGCTTTTGTTTTTTCACATCTGAAAGTTAAAGGAGTCGGAGTGGAAACAGATGTTCTCCAAAACAATATGTCAGAATAACTCTAGTAACAGCCAATTGTCACCAGAGCTGAGGAAATAATTCCTTGCTGGATGTTTGCTGGCTGATAGTTTTCCAATGATGGGTGGGGCTTCTGTAGAGAACTGATTTATTTATTTATTTTTGTAAGCAACCTAAATGGAAAAATATCAATATTTCACTTCTTGCAGTTCTGTGCTTCTCAGAGTTTTGGAATTCTTGTCTAAAAACTGTTGATCCTCAGCAAGTAATCTGAAGGGATTTGGTGAATCATTTTGGTTGTAAATTTTTGTGAATAGCTCATTGTTGAGATTTAATATTAGATGAACTGATGAATTATAATATTGAATTATTGAAGGATTAGATGACTTAGATTATTTGTTTTCATGAAAAGGGACTTGCAGAGCACTACTGGCTGTCAGAGGACAGAGGAACAGAGGGATGTATGCACAAGAGCAGATTTTGTCTATTACTAACCAACAAGACCAGACTTTGTCTTTTGTTTTAGGGACTGTCTGCTGAATGTTTCTCTTCTGTGTATTTTCAAGTCAACTGGTGATGTGTGGATGACTTGAGGGACCAATGATCCCTGATGACACAGTAAATCTCAGTCCGTGCTTTGAACCCACTGAATGCACTGGAAGATCTCTGTGCTCATGAGGATGGTGGCAACCAACAGCACTGGACTGCAGCAGGTAGAAGACCCCATCCCTTGACAAGCAAAATTAGTGGGAGGGGAAGCTCTGCCTACAGCTTAGGAGGCAAAGAGATCAGCTGCTCAGAAATGTGGGTTGAATCCCAGACCTGCTTTTGAATGTTGCCTGAAGTTTAGTAACTGACTTTTTTTGTCAATTGTCTGGAGTTTTGCCGTGCATGTTTTCTGTTTCTGCTACCATGAAAATGTTTTTATTTGCAAGGATATTTCCGCTGGGAGATGCTTTGTCTCCGGGGTAACTTACCTAAGAGTGGTTTTAAAAGTTGGTATATAAAGAGTTCTGCATCTTGTTTTGCAGTGTTCAAATACCACTTTAGTAATAAAAAAGATGTTACTCTTCTGACGCTATTTTTGCCCTGCATTGGCACCCTCTTATTTTCTGAAAATTGGGCAGTCAGGCAAGTGTATCCAAGGATTTAAATATGAACTTCACTGAAACTTGGTGATCAAATGAGGAAATCTGAGATGGGACACCAGATGGCCACATCAAGGTGCTCAGTGTCAGGGTGCAGAATGGCTATCAGCAAAGAGGTAAGGAAAAGGATTGGTAAGAGGGCGACACAGGAATAAGGTTGTCTGAACAGCTGAGATTTTTGAGCTTGAAGGTGATGGAGGGATGTTCTGGAGGCAGAAGCAGGAGGAGGAGAACCAGAGCCAGATCCTCAGCTAACATCACCGGGTATTTTTAGGAGTGCTTCCTGAAAGTGCTCATAGTGTATAAACAGACGAGATTCCAGGAGGCAGCAGCGAGGGGAGCAGTATAACTCAGTGATGCTTGTACCGCAAATAGTACATTGCAAAGAGCAAACTGTTTGACTTAATTAGAACTACAGCCTCCTGCAACAGATCAAGGGTCTAGTTTTAAGCAAAATAATTGTAGCCTCAAGAAAGCTTAACCGTTGAAAGCCTCTCAGGCCATAAGATTACTGTTTGACTTGACTTCAGGAGCTGCAAATACTCTTTGAATGTCAGACTATGAAGTAAATTTTCAAAGCACAAGTTATTTTGAAGCCCCTCTCCACAACAAGAAGTAGCTCAGCCTTGTGATCAGGAAACATGAAATGGAAAATAGGAGGAGGAAGATAGCATCTGGCAAGTGGGCTTGACAGTGCTTTGCAATTCTGGAGGGGGCTGTCAGGAGCTGGGCAGATCTGATCCTGGCAGCAGGGATAGGCAGCAGAAAGTCTCCTGGTCTTGGTGTGTAGTGCCAAAATTAAAATTAAAGCAGAAATGGGAGCCGCTGGTTCACATGGAACAATTCATGTTTCTGCATGACACTGCTTTTCCTTGCACCTGCAAGGAAAAGGCTGATGCTCTTAGCTGTCGCCACTATAGCACCTGGTGTGTACCTGGACAGCATCTGGGCTGGCACTTCTTTCCATGAGAAACCTGTCCTTGGCAGCATCTCCTTCCCCGCAACTTGTTGAAAATTTCTATCCTCTCTTCCCCTGGCTCTTTGCAGAGCAGATTTATGGTCCCACTTTCCTTTTACAAATAAAACCCTAAGTGCAAATCCGAAGGATAAATAATGCAGTGCAGACATGCCCGGAGCAATACTCTCTGTATTTATCATTGCTGAAAGTCTGGAAGGAAAAGCTGCAGGAGGCGAGATATCTTAACTGCGAAAACTGTTCTCATGCTTTTGTGCCAATTCTGGAGGCTGGAGAGCAATCCCACTGTGCTTTTCCCCAAACATCCTGCTGCAGCTCAGGCAAACTCCAGGTGCCTCATCTGTGACAGGGGCAAGGCATCCTGCTTTGTGGGCAGCCTGGATGAGCAAGAACCAGCCCCACTGCAGAGCTGGGGGCTGCTCACCATGTGGAGCAAAGAGGTTTGTAAATATCCCTCAGCACTTGATCTGCACTGGCTGAGGAGTAGGCATGGAAAAGATGATGGCACAAATAGCACTCTACCCATTAATATCTCCATTCTGCTGATCTGATTGCTTCTCCCCTGCCTGTGGCATCTACTGACATGGTTTGGGGCAGGTGATGTTTAGGTAGTGCACTGGAGAAGTGTGGTTCTATCTGGGGTTGCAGAGGATGTACATCTGTAGGAGGGGAGTGGGAATTGGTTCTGCTGGCTCCTTGGCAGCAAACCTGGCAGGATCAGGCTCCTGGCTGCTGGCAGGGATGGCCAAGCTCATAGAAGCTATTGCTTGTCCCTCAGGCTGAGCTGGCAGCTTGCTATGAGCCGGCAATTCTGGATCTGGAAACTGCAGTGCAAGACATACCTGGAACCACCCCCAATATTGTTTTTATCTTCTTTGTCTTGATTCCAGCTGTAATTTTAAGAGACTTCTGAAAGCACAAGGGCAATAAGGTACTTCAGCATGAAACTGATGATGGTTGCTGGGCTGTCACCGGCTGTTGAGCCTGGCACCTCGGTGCTGCTGCAGCCCTTGGTGTGGAGCTGTGTGTGTGAGAGGAGGTGACAGGGGGCTCAGGTGCTTTTGTCTGCTGGAGGACAGAGAAACTCTAAGGAGATAGGGACCTGTCCCTACTCTCTGGGCTTCACAGCGGTGCGTAGCACTGGCACTGATCCAGACCCTTCCAGGAAGGGAAAACTTTGCCCTGGGGCTTGAAGCCTACTTTATTGTTTTTGGTTCAGCGTTTCAGCCTCTCAGGTTTTTTTTCTTTTGTTTTCTTTCTCCCCCTAGAAAAGCAGGCTTTCACTGCACACCTGCAGCAGTGATGTCCATCCTGCTCTCTTGCCTTGACAGTGCCCTGACTCCTGCTGCATGCTGGGCGGGGCATCTGTAGCAGTCCTGCAGCAGCCACCAGGTCTCAGCTGAGGTGAATTTAGATTCAGTCTCTCTGAGGAGCTGTTCATTTTCAATTCCGCTCTGCAACTGCAGATGTTACCAGGTGTGCATCACACTGGGAATTATGACCTGTCCTGATGGGCTCAATGCACAGAGATTTGGGACTGCTGTGTTTCAGACACCCCTTGTGCTTTCATGTCATGCCATTTGGCTTGGTGTTGATGGCGTTACAGAGAGCTGATGGCAGTGGTTAGCAAGGCAACTGAAAAGACAGCTCACAAAACAGCATTGGTGTGGACTGCAGTAACCAAGGGTCCCCTGGCAGAGCTTGGCAGAGCAGAGCCAGATGCCAGGAGTGGCCAGCCACCAGGCACACAGAAACCTAACCTCCATGCTGCAGCAGCCAGCGGGAGGCCTGTGAAAGCCATAACTTCACCAATTTTTCCATCATTAGCTGTGACCTCCCTCCTGGCCACTTATTCCAGTCTCAGAGGATGGGACCTGTTCTGAGGGATGAGGCATCTTTCTGTTCCCTGGGAGGAAATTAGTCTGTAGCATTGCTTGCTTTTTACTTACTGTGTTTGTGGAAGCAGAAACACCACCTGAATTCCCCTGTGGACTCTGCAGGGAAATCATGTTTCCATATTGCATTATGAGAAATGCAGTGGAAGTGTGCTGTGCTCAGTTAATTTTTTTTTTTTTTTTTATGTGTGGAGGCAAAAGAAACTTCAGTTCAGAATGAGTATATGCTTCTCTCTCCATTCACCATCCTAGTGCTATAAATATGAACTGCATGGTACTTGCAGAACTGCAAGC
The DNA here is from genome assembly GCA_013396635.1 of Penelope pileata. Classification (NCBI taxonomy): domain Eukaryota; kingdom Metazoa; phylum Chordata; class Aves; order Galliformes; family Cracidae; genus Penelope; species Penelope pileata. The sequence goes on along the minus strand of WBMW01000967.1, from coordinate 1,162,228 downwards.
CTTTAAGACCTCTCAAGGGAAAACATCACACCAAATTAATCTGCCGTCAAGTGGAAATTCTATATTGTTTGCATTTGCCAATGTTCTGTATGTGGCTGTAATTGCACCGAAGCAAATATCTGCTTCAAGTTCTTCACAAGATTAAATGTGACCAATTGGGCGTAAAAGAGTAATCGAAATGTGGAGCTACTACTTCGGGTTTGTTAGAGGCATTGCTCATTTTTGCCCTGACACAATGACACTGCATTCTGGCTTTCCATCGCAGCATGGAATCCAGGCACTGCGATGCAGGGTGTGGGATGGCCTGTCATGAGAAGGATGTTCCTGCCTGGCCGTGTGCCCATGCGTGCCCCTTGACCTGTGTGTGAGGGGCCACATCCCCTCCCTCCCAGTCCCGCAGCCAATCGCTGTGCCTTGGAGTGCAGCATCCGGCTGGCACCTCCCTGCTGGCTCCTGAGAAGCGCAGGATTCCTTGCCATAGGTTTGCCATAGGTTTGAAGCTGGGAGGAGCTGTGGTGGTCCCAGCCAGAACCCCAGGTTTGTGAAAGAGCCCCGGGCCCAGCCTGCGTCATCCCATCTGAAGGAGCACATCAGCTCCTCGAACCCCTAGTCTCACCAAGTGCCAGCTGCTTGTGAAAGGTTAAAGACTGCTCGAAAACCTCATGGTTTCTTTTTCTTTTTCACTAGTTCAGGCATTTTCCTTCCTGCCATATAAATACAATTACAAGCAAGTAAAAAGTCTCTCCTCGAGTTGGCTGTGCTGTCTTTTAATTCTGTGTGAAAACCCAACTGCTCCCTGTGCCCTGCACAGCAGGTTGTTAAAGAAACAGGCCCAGGTGGGTGAAATTGCCAATCTGAATCCTTCTTTATTTCACTTTCTTTCAATTAGTGGACTTATCTAAAAAATAAATTCTGAGCTCTGACCAGCTGTCTCTAGAGGAGTTTCTCAGTGCAGCCGCAGCAGTGTCCCTGCAGCGCCTGTGTGCTGGCCTCAGCATGGCAGTGTCCCTGGGCCTGGCGGGAGGCCATGGCCCTGGTGCTAGCAGGCCTCAGCTCCTGCGTGCTTCTCCCTCCCCAGCCGCAGGTCCAGCTCCCGCAGCTGCGCCAGGAAGCCAGAGTTGGGGCAGATCCCTCTGTGGGAGCGCACGGCCTGAATTGCATCAGCAAGGGACATGTCCTCGCAGATCATTAGGAAGGCGAGGACAAGAGTTGCAGATCGACTGATTCCCATTGCGCAGTGAACCAGTACTTTGCCTGTAAGAAAGAGAGCAAGGCTTTTAATGGCTGGGGGCAGAGTTCATAGCAGTGTCTCAGCATCCATGATTGCACTGTGAGCTTTGGGCGTAGCCCTCAGCCTGGTGGCATGCAGAGATGGCAGAAAAAAGCATCCAGAGTTGCACAGTCCACTTGGGGTGGGACTTGAGTCAGGAGCATGAGCTGTGGGGCTGTGCAAGCGCCCCCTATTTCCTCTGCATCGTGTGCTCTTAGCCCCTTTGCCCAGCCTGGTACCCCTGCTTACCCACCCCTGGTTTGGGGAGTGATGCACTTGCTGGTGAAGCTTCAAGCAAGATAAAAATATTCATGTTGGATGATGACATTAGATCCAGCCAGAAATCTCAGACTGATTGCCCCTGTCTCCCCAGGTGTTAATTCTGAGTACTTTGTGTACAGCTTTTCATCTTAAATCCCATTTTGTTTGTGACAGCGTACTTATTTAGCAACTGCTCTGGTTCTGACTAATGATGATCACATAGCCACATGCTCAGAGAGCGCGAGCATGTGTTGTAAAAACCTGCTCTGGCCAGCACGTTTGGAGAAGTGTCGATTCCATAACGTATGTGACACCGCCACCTTTCATTATCCTGGCATGAGAAATCTGAGCTCAGGCCTAAAGATAGACATGTCTTCAGCAGAAATAAAGGGACGAATATAGTCTCTAAGGAAGCAGTGAAAACAGCTCTGGTGACAGCAGAGGTGGACTGGGCATTGAAACCTTGTGGGGAGTGAAGAAGTCTTCTAACATAATACAAAGTTTTGGAGGATTAAAAGATCAAGTGACTTTTGTTTGCATTTTCCCATTCAGATAGAGGTTCCCAGAATTTATTCATATTCTTTACTACAATCTGATGTTGTTGTTCAAGTAAAATTACACCTGTCACTTCCATTAACCAAATGGCGATTCTTGGAAGTGAATTCCTACTTTTTGTGGGAATGACGGAAAAAGCTTTGTGCTCTTGCTGAAAGATTATGCTAATCTGAATTTCTTTCTAGACTTTATTTTCCATGTGCTGCACTATTACTAGCCTTCACAGCAATCTTGTGGGATGCATATGCTGTGTTATCTTCAGCAGAGGAGGCACTTCAGACCCAAGTAGGTCAGGTCTGAGATTTTCAGAAGAATGTAAAAGGGTCAGGAGCACAGCTTCTCTTTGGGAAATACTGGAAATAGGGCTAAATCGAACAGACCTTTAGAAAAATCCATGCTTAAGCAGTTTGCAAAGGGCCTAACTGGAAGGTAGTGGCAGCGACTGGGAAAACCCAGACACTTGCTCTAGTGTGCATCCAAGGCAATGGAAGCCAAAGAACAAGATGTTCTGAAAAATTTTCTTGGAATCAGAAACACTTTGTTGTTTGAAAACTTGTAAGCTACCAGCACCCTATGACTGAATGAAAAATAAATGATATTTGTGGTTTGAACCACACCAGGAAGCAGGGGGCACAAAAACAAAGTAAGTCATGGAGGTGGCCTCGATGTTGGGTTTGAGTTTGGTGCACTAAATAGATTGAAACTCATTGTAAACTTGGCCAGAGATTTGTCCAGGGGGACAGGAGGCTTGCTGTTCTGAACCTCATTTGTACAAAGTGGTTCTTGGGTCTGTATTTTTCTGCCTAGGAGGCGTCTTCTGCTTTGGGAAGTGCCCAGCGCCACCTGTAGTCTGGATCTGAAAACAGAACTGAAAACAGGTACAGGTGCTGCCACTGAACATTCCCCAATGTGTTTTTGTTGAAGACACAGACAGCAGAACAAATTCTAGGGTTCTGCTTGTACAGCCTGCCTTTACTCTCTCTTGTTTTATGTTTAACTCTGTGTCTGAGATAAGGATGTGGCAAGTAAGAGCACACTGAATTTTCTTCCCTGTTAATCTGCACTTCAAAAGTGTCCTCCTAGATGAGCAGCTTGCTTTAGAAGGCATCTCTGCAAAAGTCTGAACAAGCCCCAACTATTGACCTCAGACCCAGTCTGCGTGGCTCTCTGGTATGTTCGTTCCCATGAGGATGCAGATACAGTCTGTCTTTTACATGTGCAACACCTTTTACATTGTTAGCCTTTGTTTCACCGTACACGAAGGTTATGATAAATGCTGGTATGCTGACAATAAAATGACTGCTTGTTGCAGATAAATCAGTCATGTGAAATGATTTAATTAATGTAAAATTACTCTAACGAAAGCAGATTTAAATTTATTATGTGATTATTTGTAGCAAACAAATGAAATGTTAAACTTGAGTCAGGAAACAAAAGCTGTATTGCTGTTTAGTTCTGTTTATGGGCTCGGAGCCCTGTCCCTGTGCTGTGCATGGGTTAAGTGGCACTCTGACCCGCCATGATAGGCTGTGCCTGAGCAGCACCCGAGGCATGTCTGACTGCAGCCATCTCAGTACCGAAGCACTGTGTGAGCCTCCTGTGGGAGGCAGCTGCCTGCACACGTCCCAGCACCCGGCTGCGTTCCTGGGGCAGCTGCTGGAGCAGGGCCTGGAAAGCAGTGCTGGGAGCAACTGTGTGCAGCCTTCACAATGGCCATTGTGGTGCCTNGCAGGGAGGTTATAACCGGATCTTCTGCATCACAGAATCCATGCCACCAGCCGAGGTCCTCCAGTTCTGCCCCCCCGGCCTTTTGTTTTAACATAGACTGCAAAGAGAAGTTGGACCAATCCCACATTAGAGGGCCATGTTGCAACCTTCTCTCAGTGAGCGTGTAACAGGATCCCTTAGGAATAATGGGATTAACTGAGGAGAAGTGGGGGCACTTAGCTTCCAGCGTTATTAAATCTTGCAATCCTTATTTGAAATGTTGCACCGCGCATCTCAAGCTACTCTTTGCAGAGGCAGACAATGGCTGTCATCTGGCTGGGATTTGTGCAGAACAATAACACTTGGTTTTTAACAACGGATTATGGATATTGTATCCAGCTCATGCCTGCTGTAACTCTACTGACATCAAAGGGTTTGCAGTAGTAGGGATGAAGTTTGCACATTCAACTTTGTTGGCCAAGTTCAAGTTGGGAAATTCAATGTAGTTGAACAAATTAGCCATTAAAATACATAATATCTTATTGTCCTCTTGCTACTCATCATTAACTGAGCTACATGTCCTGAACTAGCCCTTGCTTCCTTGCAGGATGGATTCAACTTGGCTCACGACCAGGCTCCAGCTCCATCACCTGGATGAGCACCCCAGCTGCCCTCCCCCCGTTGTGCCCAGCAGAGGAGCCATGCTGCCTGCTCACTGAAGCCCTTCCCTCTCCACCATGTTTCCCTCATCTCTTGCTAGGTTTTGCTACTATCTTGTAGGCACAACCAGGGCCAATTGTCTGGTTCTCGATTCATCAAACGTCTGTTTTCTCATAGCTGCAACCAGAAAGAAGTCTGAGAACTGTAAGTGGTGGCATGCCCCTTCTGCCCGGGCCTGGTGGAACAGGTAGGGGCTGTCACTGCTGGGGCAGTGGCAGCTTGAAGCGATGCACAGATGCCCGTGCAAAGGGGTAAGATTGATATTGGTATCACTGAAGATCTGTTCAGTTAAGACAGAAGTCTGGAATAAATAGTTAAGCAGTCTTAAATGGCTTCTCGATCAAACAGAAGTACCTCATTTCATCCTGAATTTAATATGAACAAGCCTCTTGTCACCTGGTATAATTTTTTGTTCAGCATAGCTGCTTACAGTAAATGACGTCTTTTTTTTCTTCTAAATCATGTGAATAACAATCCCCTCCCTGTCTCATCCCTTCACAGGTCATGGATATTTAGCTGCTAAATTTCTGTACCTCAGGAAATTATGCTTCTAGAACATCTTGTTTATATATTTTCCAAACTGTTGCACTTTCCTTGAAATGATGAATGTCAGCAACAGCTGGACTGTATATGATTGAATTTCACCTTGTCTCCATTCCCAGAACCGTTTCCATATGGAGTTCAGTAAAGCAGTATCTAAAAGCGCAGGAGTGGGGATAAATAGGCACTTTAGACAGGATGAGTTCACTGTATTTGCCCTGAGCACCGACTTGGTCTGCATTGATAACTTCCAGTATTTGGGTGTGCATCTTGCAGAACACTGGGTTTGTTTGCTTTTGTGGCCACTGTGATTCATCTGTTGTTTTCTGTCTTTTGTCAGTCAGTTTGGAATTTTTTTTTTATCTTGTTTTGCACACACATGAAGAGATTTTGGATCTTACCTTTCCCTGGAGCACCACCAATAATGACTTCAGTTGTAAACAGTATATGCTGTAATAGGCATGGGTGCAGATCCAAGCTTCCCAAGTACATTAGTGGTTTTGAAATCTAAATACAGCCTTCAATTTCACAAAGACGAATGCTTTCTATTGGGATGGATTATGCCCTCCAAATGGCAGTAAACTCGTGTCTAGCACAGAGGCGCACCGGTGTCTGTTAGTGAGTTTCCCTCTCCCAGTATGTGCCAAGTAGATCTCTAGGTGCGTAGATCAGATCTACTAGATCACCAAGCTGAGTAGATAATATTTTAGAACCCTTATTGGTGTTACAGCTCACCATGATGCAAACGGATTAGGCTGCTGAGTGTGTAACTAACTGTTCTCTTAATAAATCACTTTTGAGTGGGCAGTTGCATTTTTTGTGGAGACTTGCTGCTGTGAAGACTTTTCCTTAATAGTCAGGGACCCCACCAGCTCCAGGCCTCTGGTATTGTATCTGGACAGCGTTTAGGAAGTCCAAGGATTTTGCCAGTTATCTTCCTACCTCGAGGTTATTTCCTAGCAAGAGCGTGATGTTATCTCCTGACTGGTGCTGTTGCTTGGGCTCTCTTCTACCAATTTGTTTCCTAGCAAGTTCTTCCCTATTTTGTGTTGATAGGGCTTCTGCAGATGGTTAGCATTACAATCTTTTTACCCAGTTCCAGTTTTTATTTTGAACTCAGTCACTAATTTGGCAAGATCATGCGCATGCATCTCCTCCCAGCTCAGGCTGTCCATATAGATAGCAAAGGGTGCTTGCTATTCTGTTGTCTTTTGCTAATAGAGATGTTGAATAGCACTAAGCACAGGAAAAACCCTTTTGAAAGCTCATTCAGTGCACCCTTCCCTGTTTTACCTTCAGAGAAAATAAGCATCTATTCTACCGTCTTTCAGCATTTTCTTCCTTCATGTGCAAATACAAAGACATAACATGTAAGCTGCAGGAGGCTTACACCAATATGCAGTTTTTGAAACAACCAAACAAATCAAAACAAAACCCATCCAAATGACACCCTGTCCTCCAGCCTTGGAGGACTTGCATGGCCCAGGGCAGGCTGTGCTATGCCCTGTGTGCCAGGGCCCACTATTGGGCTGGTGAGCAGTGTCCCACAGACTCTGGGGCAGCTCATGGTGACTGAGGGGCCCTCAGCTGTGCCCTCATTCCCACTCTCTGGGTCTGATGCACTGCTCTGCTTTGGACTACAGCCCTACAGTGGGCTTCCTACTCTGAGTCTTTGTAGAATTTGGAGGGAATCTTGGTAGTAACTAGTTTGCTTCTGAGCAGGAATCTCTAAAAGATGATGATGTGCACCTTACTGGAGGGCTAGAAATAGATTTCCAGAGCAGTGTGACTTTATTTCTATCCTTTCCTGGACAGAGTAATGATTCCAGTAACAAACTATTTACTTTCTCTTTACAGCTATTGTCACCAGCTTCCCAAGACTCGCTGTGAGAATTTGGGAGGCAGGCGGGATGCTGTTTGATTTGTGTTTGCTTGGTTTGGGGCCCTTATCCTCATCTGCAGGTTGTTAGTTTATGCTCAGCACTATTTGTTAGCTCACCCTACGTGGCCAAGCAGCGCCACGGAGCATGCTGAAGGTATGTGACATGCACAGATGGTCTGGTTACCTCTTGGGGAATCCAGTGCGGCTCTTATGTACCGAGCAACTGGGTAGAAGTAAATGCTGAGATCAAAGTTCGGGTTGTCCTCTGCTTCTATTCCATAGTAATCCACAGGCAGGTCTTTGTAGAACTTGGGCCCAGTGTCGATGTGAAAGCGCCCAGCAGCGGCATTCACAACATGGGAGATGCCCATTTGGCTCAGCTGTGCTTTGTCACGAGCGACGTACCTGGAGGAAAAAAGGTGGTTTGCATTCACCCGCTGCATTGCAGTGCAGCATAAAATGCACTGCTAGTGGTGCAGCTTGTTAGAACATTGTGAAGTCACACTGGCTATTTTCTGACAGGTTGAGCAGGTCCAAAGTGTTCACAAAAATGTTTCAAGACAAAATTGGATTTTTAAGAAACTGGCTCCTATATTTCCTGCATTTTCCTTCAAACATCAGCTTAGTTTTTTTTCAGCTGAGAAGGTTGTTGTGATGATATATTTGTATACAAACTGAGAGTTTCCTGGTCTGTTTTCTCACTCAGTCAGCTCTGCTGAGCATCTACCAGTTCTGGAACTGATGTCATCTGGCAATGTGAAGCGAATGCCAGGGGGTCCTTTTTGCCAGGTTTGACATCGCTCTGGTGTGAGCACTGCAGTAGCGGTGTGGAGGCCCCACCAGGGTCTGGCACTGTGGGCCTCTCCTGTGCTAATGCAGGGGTTGAAATCAGAATGGGGAGTATGCTTCTGGAAGGGAATATCAGGATGCTCACGTTGCCTTTTCCCTGTGCTGTGTCATCCTAAGCACAGTTCAGCCTTGCTCAAAAATTAGACTTATTCTAAAAGGTCTCCAAATTAGTGCCTAGTTCGCTCTTTAAATAAAGTGAAGGATTTAGGCAGGGATAGGGTGGGGGCTAGGAGCTTCATCAGCTCCTTCAGCCCTCCCCTCTCTTACAGGTCTCCCACGTAAAGGTTCGGCCAGACTTCGTCCACGTGCCCTGTGGGTCGCACGTGTGTGCAGAGCAGGCGCCGCAGCTCCTCCAGGGATGGGGTGTCCCTGCTCTGCCCTCCCCGCGTGCGGTGCGAGGCTCTTCGGATCGTGGGGCGCAGCAGGTCCCCGCCGCACACCGAGTCCCACGCCATCCTGAAAGGTGGAGGGCAGACAGTCACCACCAGCCAGACACTTCTGAGGTCATCCTCTCTTCTTATCTCCTTCCCTTCCCCCTCACAAAATTTGCCCAGGATTGCAATAATGAGCTCTTTAGGGCAGAAATGGCCTCTTTCTTCCATGTTTCTAGATCTACCACAGCAGAAGCCATGACTAGACTTTTTGCAAATACTGTTGCAATCTAAACAAGGACAGTCCAGTGACTCACATACCCCCATGTTGGGGTTCAGACAATGCCTTTGCAGCGTGTTCTTCTAAAATAAAGTTTTATACTATTACGGCAAATCGGAAGCTAAATCTTTGGCAAACTACTATGCACAGAGCCTCAGTAGGTTTATTTTGACCTGACTAATCAGCCCTTTTTTTCCTTCAGATGTGTCAAACAGCTGATTAAAACCTCATGATTATATATTCTAAAGTTTTTTTATTCACAGTGACATGAGTTTTCCTACTTCCGATTTGGATTTCTAGATGCTGTTATTTCTTACCACAGCAAAACAGCCCAGTGCTTGATATGCCAGCACAAGAGTTCACCTGCTTCTAATGGAAAGAGGTAATGCTATGGAAAACGTATTGTGTAAGAGCAGCTACTCAGTGGGCATAGAAAAAGTTACCAATTTGATATGCTGCGCTTTTCCTTTGACCGTGCAACTAGAAATTGCTTATATATACTTCATCTGATTTGTCTTTTATAATTTGCTCAACCAACTGAACTGAGTTGAACAGAATTGGTCATGCACGATCCTACTCACTGGCTAACTCTGATTGTCTGTTTCAATGCAGGAAACTCTGTAATGAGTGTTTTGGTTATTTCCGATGGTAATTGTGAGCCATACTTGCTTTCCTGATGACAAACGTTCATGGTAGAAAGAGTCTGCATGAGTAAGTTATAGTTATAGTGATGCTTGCTGCAATTCATGTGAGCATTTGTATAGGTAGGGTTTTTTATAGGTTGTTTCGTTTTCATTCCTCTATTCCTCTGTTTTCTGCCCCCTCCAAGAACTATCCCATTTCTAATCTTGACATAAGTACTTTAATACTTTATTTACATGGAGAAACTCTAAAAGTCTCTTTTTTTTTAGAAATCAATTTTTATCTGGAATTACTCTATTTCCATTCTTCTGAAATAGTAATTCCTTGTGTTAGTTGCAGATTTGAATTGTTGGGATGATTTTTGAAGAGAAAAATAGAAACACTATTTTTACCACAGTTCTGTTTTAATGAATTGTTTTAAAAAGTATGTTTCTGTGCTCTAAAAATTAGTCAAGGATCCACATTACAGAGGTATTACAAAGTCTGTCAGCTCAGGCAGCTTTAGACTAGGAGCATCTGTCTACAGCTTGGATAAAGTTGTAGTGAGTGAGTCGAAATCGCGTTCTGCCACTGACCTCTGAATGTCTTCTGTGTAAATGCTTAGAGAGGTGGCTTAGGGTAAAACAGCTCGGGACAGCAAACTCAAGACCTTCCATCTTTCCACTGAACAGCTCTATCGTGTACAAATAGGTTGTATTCATGTTTAAGCACATCCATTGACAACTCCTTTCCAAACATTAGCTGTGGTTAAATGTTTTCCTGGTTTCCCATTCCTTAATTACGATAGCCCTAAATACACGTTTTGTTGTGAAGTTATTTAATCATATCTGTCTTTACACACACAAAGACAGGGAGAGGCCCAAGGGTAGTTTGCTTTGGGAGCTCATTGCACCTTGGTGTTAATCCAAGAGAAACTGGACAACCAAATCCCTATTCCCGGAAGCAAGGGAGGAAAGCAGTGACCATAGTGACAGTGTGGGCCACCAAATGCTGACCAGAAGCCACCCTCCTGCTGTGCATTTGGGGTGATTCACCTCACTACCCACTGCCAAGGGTGCACCCTGAGATTTCAGTACACCTACTTCTACCACCTTCGTAGTCTGCCTTGTCCTCTTGAAGTAAGTTTTCACCAAATAACACTGTTCCCAGGATGGTCCCGTATTGTTTGTATTACAAAGAGCTCCACTCTGGAATGTGCTCCCCTCCCAAATGTGCATATCTCCTCCAGTGTCAGCTTTTACTGTGAAAACAAAAAGCAGATGTTCTTGCCCATTTCAGATGGCTTTACGCAAGACGAGGCATGAAGTCATTCCCATGCTGAAACAGATGTTCCCCATCGATCCTGATAGCTCCTTTGGCACTGGGCACCCTGGTGCCCCTGCCCAGCCCTGCCCTGAGCTGCTGCTGAGCTGAGACACCTGTGTAACTTCTCTGATCCCACGCAGGAGGTCTGCAGCAGAAATGGGACTCACATTTCCTGTGTCCTGACCACAGGGCCATCTGCCAATTCATTAAATGCTTTCAAGAATAACAGCCTCCTCCAATCCTTCCCACCTCATAATATCTGCAGCAAATGTTCCCCTTTTTTTGATGTATCTCATTCCTTGCAGTGTGGCTAATGACCACTCTAGGGCACTTCTCACTCCCTATAAAGCTGCTTTCAACTGTTTCATTTTTTGTTTCTTATTTACTACTGCCTGTTATCCATTCCTCTGGCCCTCTCCACTGTATAAATACTTTGATTTTCATACTTTGATTTTCATGTTACCTAGCCTCAGAGGACTGAAGGCTGCTGTCAGCCTCTCTTTCCTAAGCCTCCTGTGAGCAGAGAATTACAGGGCACTGCCCCAGAGTCCTAGTAATGTTATGGTGTTAGCACAGCCCTTACAGAAGCCGCGCTTTCCAGGTCTACAGCCCTGACCCTGTAACAGCCTGGGGGGACAGCTCTGAAGTATAGCAAACCTTTGGAAAACTGCTCTGTTGGAGAATTTTTAAAAAGTTGTCTTTCTAGAAGTGAACATAACTGTTTAGACTTGGCAAAAGGAGGCAGCCAGTACTTTGCTTACTGCGTGGATACCAAAAGTTGAGGAATAATGGTTTTCTTTGTGAGGTGGGAGTGCTGCTTTAGAAATGTGCTAGGTTGACTTTCAGCTCGTGCTTGCATTGATCCTGTATTCTAGCTAAGGAATTCCCTCCTGTTGAAATACAGACGTGAACTGAGGAAGTTGTGTACGAAACACTCCATTTGCAATCTGGTCACATTTATTCAACTGAAGAGAATCAGTTCATGTAAACTCTATGTCCAATAAACACTGAGGACTGGGGTTCAAATTTCAAATGCAAAATAATTGGAACTAACAGGCTGTGAATGATTCAAAAGCAGAGAAGTCTCTGTAGGACTATTCAGCTAATATGCTGAATAATGAATGCACTGGAAAAAAAAAGTCATCGTTTTCCATAGAAAATTTACAGATAGGAAAACAAGGCAATTTTTTTTTTTGAATAAATGACAACTCAGTTCTAGCATCAGTCTAACATTTTAACTCACTAATCTTATACATGCAAGTGTCATTTACTGAAATGCACATATTTAAAGAAAACAATGATATGAATAAAATTGTGCACTGTTTTATAAGGAGCATGAATAGATTAAAACAAATGAGTATGAAAGGAAAGTGATTATATGTAATAATGTGGTTCTTCATTTTAAAAGTGTTTTTAATGATTCTCTGCTCAATTTCTCTATATTCTTTTTTTGCAGTGGATTTGTTTCTGTGAAGTGTTGCATGGATGAGCAATACAGTTTTTAAATGCCTGTTTCTGAATGTTAATCCCACAAAACGTTCCTGATCTTTGCCCTGCTAGAGTTGTATTGCAGTAATTATTCAATAACAGAGGAGAAATTCTACCATTATATTTAGATTAATTTTGAATTGTTTTGTACTACAACTGTAATTTTAGCTGAACTGTGTAATAGAATTTCCTTAATTATGAATAGCAAGAGAATTGCAATCAGAGGCCTATCACAAAGCAAAGGTCATTTGGATGATCTAGTGACCTAGGCACGAGCCATGCATGTCACCATGCCATGCCCTTCTCTGTAAGCCCTTATCTGAAAACCACTGCCAGCTTTGCAGCAGTGGAACCAAGAGAACAGCCGGGTAAGCAGTTTGTTATGCTATGTGATGTATGTGGAACATCCTAGGAAGAAGAGAAAGTGGTCCTGTGAGAGATCAGAGAGAGTATCCTTGCTGCCTGTTTAGGCCTTCCCTCTTTCCCTCTTGGGACTGCATGTATTCTGGATGCTTTTGTTGGTTTACGATTAATTCACTGACTGCAGCCTTCTCTATAACGCGGTGCTGTTCAGTGTCGTGCTGAGGAGAAGGCCTCTAGAGAGAGATCCCTTCACAGGTGTCTCAGTCCTTGGAAACGTGTCACTTTTATCCAATTTTCCAGTGCCACGGTATTTAATACAAACAAATTCAAATGCCAGTGCAATTTGACCGTGCGGCAGTAGGTGGGTACGAGATCAAGCTGAGAGGATGGTGTGAAGGCTGATCTGGGGCAATGTGAACCTCTGCAGCATGATGCTATGGAAAGTCAAGAGGGAAAAGTAACTCTCATGTCTAGGATATTTAATTGGTGTCCTAGTAGAAAGCCCTTATATCCTTTGCTTTTCCTTCCATTTTTCTAATGCCAAGATAAAGGAGGGATTTTAGTTCAATATAAGGACATCAATGCTCACGTTTTGATGATGCATGCAATATTTTGATCATTCTACTCTACCCATACATTTTGTGTCTAAGTAGAACATAGCTGTTCTCCCCTAGCTTTAGTAAAAAATATTTTCACGTTTTTAAATCCTGAGAACAAAGTGCTTTACATCCTGTTTTTTCTCAAGCTGCTATGTGCTGTAGCCTTGTCATCTCTGAAGGTATCAGTAACTGCACTTGAGATGGACTGATTTGTGATGGTAAAAGATCAGGCGGAAGCCCAGGGCTTGGCCAATGTAGGTCATGTCAAGTTCATGCCTATCGTGTATTCAAAAGCCATAAACATTTCTCAGAAAGCCTATCCCTTGGAAAGATTCCTCCAAGATAACGTATGTTTGAGAGCGGGTTTTGTGTTGCTGCATCTCTGCACAAATGACAAGTATTACTGTCATCATTCTTTCTTCCTTGATGTTTAACCCGATAGTCTCACTGGAGTCATAATTTATCAATTGCTGGGAGCACTATGGGATATAGATGGTATGAATCAAACACAGCGATGACTGAGGTAGAGCTGGCTGAACTTGAAAGCCATGATAGAGGCAGTTTCCAGGGAGGCTCGAAGTATTTGAGTTGCCAACTGTCTGTAAGAAAATCTCTCTGGCAGCTGGAGGATGTAATCTGAACAGCACTTCCAAATTTAGTAGAGGCTTCCAGGCTGACAACTTTAACCCAGCTACATATCTACGGCGAGGCCACCATTTGCCTTGGTGAGACTTAGCAAAATCCATTTGGAAGGCCTTGCCCTCAATAGAGTATACAAAGCCTGCGTCAAGGAGTAAACTAGCTAAGTTGATCTCAAGGAAGAGGAAAACATCCACTTGTTCCTCCTCAGCGGTGCTCTGGTACCAAATTCCTAGTTCTAAATGGAGAGGAACGGTGACATCTCTCTTCCATCCTAGCAGAAGTTTCCTCCACGAGACATCTAGGGAAATCAGCAGTGTTATTTCTGATACAAAGTGTTAGTGAAATGTAAGGAAGAAATTAATCAACCCATTCTGATTCTCATATATGCTGAATTTACCACAACTTCCACTGATGTGATGGGTAGCCAGGCCTCAGAAGCCTCAAAAATGTCTGTCTCATTTTTTCATAGCAAGCCTGCAGGGCTCAGACCTGCTGCTCTTGGCTGTTTCAGGATGTACAGCAGCATGGAAGCCTTGAGGCAGGGTGGCCTCATTCTCTTCCATGACTGTAGCATAAAATATTCTCCTGTCATCAGCTGGTTAGTACGCTTGTATTTACCAACCATGTGTGTGGCTCTTGATGGTGGCTAGATGGAAGCAGTCACCCTTTCATGGGCAGCAGTATTTGACCCAAGCGTGTAAAACCTGGCCACCTGTTGATTTTGCTAATTTTTCTGCATCTTGTGTGTATATATATACATATATATAATATATATATGTATATATATATTTAGGCACAATAAATCATCTCGGTAGAGATATTGCCCACGCCCCGGCTTTGCCTGGGTAAAAGAGAAGTGAAAAATACAGGTAACTAAATGGATTTTCCCTGAGTCACCCTTTCCTCATTGAATTGAAAGCCAAGGGCTTTGTGGACACAGTTGCGTTCTTCTAACATAAATGGGATCTTGACCATGCATCTGAGTCAGAACAGAGGCTGGGGTGGGCCTATGGAGTATGCTTTTTAGAACCGTTGTTTGATCGGTGGCACCACCAGCAAAACTGCGCAGAACAAAGGAGAGATCTCATCCGCCCCAAGTTCAGTGAGAAAGATCTGGAGAAACAAAGCTCGGAACGATCCCACTGACATCAACAAGCCTTTGAGCAGTCTTGTAAGGCATCCCCAGTATGGAAAAGAAGGTCTCCAAAACTGTATTGTGTCAGAGTAAACATGAGAGAAGCATCTATTGGGTAGGTGCTGAGTTAAGATGCAAGAGGAAAGTGAACAGAGGCCTATGGGGCAGGGACATGCTTGGAGAAGCAAACTTTGCTCGTGCAGGCCATCCCTCTGGCTTCAGTGAAAATTGTAGGGACCGAGGGTGTCAGAACTGAGCTTCTCCTCTACTGCTCAGTAATTTTAGGAAAAATAGCTTAAGAAAATTATCTTCATTTTTTGTGGCTCTTTTGGGTCTATTTCAGTGTAGTGAATGACCATGGAGAAGCTGGCAGAAGGTGTGCACACAAAAATCAATTTTCCATGGCTTCTTCACTGCTGAAGCCTGCGTATATTTTGTTGCTGAATTGGACCCTTTATTTACTAGTCACAAATTTTATGTGCCATTTTAATAATGTGCATTTTAACTATTTAAAGCTGCACATTAAACAGGCCCAGACACTGTTAACAATCTGCATGTTATGATATATTTTTTGTAACTGCTTGTTATAGCATCAGCTATTAAGGATTTATTACTAGAGCATTTTAGGTGGTACTTTACAGTCATTTAATTACAGCCATCTAGCAATCATTACATAAATATGCATCAAGAGCAAGAACTACAGTGTAAGGTGACCCAAAGGGCTTTTACCTGCCAAGACCAGGGTTCAGGCCCTCAGGTGGCAATGATGTCATCAGCATGTGCAGGGAAACACAAACATTTAAAGCCATGCAGGGAGCTGTGTTCCTCCCTGCTCTAGGTGTTCATGAAGTCATCAGTTGGAGCCAAGAGCTCTTTAGACCTCTAAGGACCTGAACTTGGCTTTTGGCAAGCAAGCAAAGGAAAGTCAGTTCCCCTCCAGCCCAAGTCCCAGCAAAGACATGGGGCTTTTGGCAGTGGGCACAGAAGTTCAGCAGCAAAATGGGCCCTATGGAGCCCCTTGGTACTCCTTACGCTCTCAGTTGCCAAGTGCATCCTTATATCCGTTAACCCAACCTGAACCGATAGACAATTGGACATGGTACATGTGACTCAAAGACAGCAGCAAAATGCAGGTCTGAAATGCATCTGCCACCTCTCTGTGCCTCTGGTAATTGCAACAGCATGATCATACCTGAGAGGCTCTTTAGCTCCCTGCTTGGGCTACTGCTCCTGGGTCCAGGACTGTGCCTAGCGTCTTCTGCAATGGACTTCACCCATCAGACTTGATCGATGGTCGGCTCTGACAGTCTGTAACTCATTTGTCCATTCCATACTGGTATTTTTTACACCTCACTGAGAAAACAAAAATCTGATTCTACAGTATGGTAGTGCTAAAAAGCTATGTGCTACATTTATGAGAAACTCTTGCTGTTCTTAAGCACCTACCTAAAGACAACTTGCCTAAAATTCAGTTTTTCCTGTGTAAGGCTGGCTCGTTTGTGCAGAGAGGATGCTGAATTGCAGTATCTCCATTGCCTCCAGCAACGACTTGTCTGTGACGAAAACACTTGGAATGGCTAAACTGTTTTTAGTTGGGGGTGGCGGTGGCTTTTTAGGGGGGAGGTGGCAGCACACTCTCATATTACTGAAAAATCAGAAGGATTAAACACTTCTGAAAGAAAGACTGGCAAGTTGATGCAGTTTGAAATGCAGAGTAAAGTGTACCATTTTGTTCTCTTCTTGAGGCTGCTGGTAACCAGCTGGGGTGTCTGGCTGACCCCTGTGTTGCGGTACAAGCACTGCAAAGCTATTACTCTCCTTGAGCAACACAAATCTTCCTTGCTTTTTCATGACTTTTAGCAATGTTCTACCAATATTCACAGCCCGTACCTGCAGAGAGCACATGGTGCTCTTGTTACCGCATGGTGTTAGTACAGCATGACCCTGCAGAGAGGTACAAGCTTAGGTTTGCTCACAGATTGCCTGAAATGTGCCGAGTCTGTTTCTCTGAAACAGGTCCAGTGTACCGGAGGCTCATGTTTGTGGTGCTGCCTTTCAGCCTCAGTGCTGTAGCTGCGTGGGAGGCAGAGCCTGGCCGTGCTGCACGCTGCAGCGCGAGTTCCTGTGCCCCCTCTCTGTGGCTATTTGGGGTGAAACTGTCACTGACATGCAGACCTCTGGCTGCCCTCACGTGCTGTGTGAGGGATGCTGGTCAGGACATGGCACTGCTAGCTGAACACAGCAAGGGGTGGCCACAGATGGGTTGCTGGGCACACTGTGTCTAATTTCCACAAAAGGATAAAAGATTGCTTGAGTGTTGTTTTCAGCCTCTCATCCATCTTCAGATTCACTTCCCATTTCATGTTCTTAATCTATCCTGATCTAATTTTCTTAGGTCATCTCTGGTATCCAAAAGTGTCTGGGACAGAAGTTGTGTTCATTTCTTGCTTCAGCAACAGCTGCTCAGAGGCCAAGGACTTCCTGTGCTGGGCCCTGCACAGGGCCCACCTGTAATGCAGCCCCTTCGGTCGGTGTCCTGCGTCCCCACCAGGGTCTAGCAGGTCACATCTGAAGGTGCATGAGGCCACCATGACAGTAACTAATGTAGCAGTGCCTTCCAGCCCAGCACTGGAAACATCAGGCTCCAGAATTCAAAGAATCCCATTACAAATGAATGGTTTCTGCCCCAAGGATTTAACCAAATGGATGGCACAATGCAAAACCCTTCTCCCCTGTGACTAGCTCTGGTATGTTCTTCTATCTTAAAAACAATATACTGCTTTTTTGGATCTGTCCTGTCTGGGGGCATTGACAGCTCCCATGCTCTTTGTTCTTGTCCTGTGGTCTCTGCCATCACCATGAAGAAGCCGGTGCTACCCAGCTGCAGGAGACAGCTGACGCTTAGCAGGAGGGCCGAACGACGTGGTAGGAGGGAAGATGGGAAACAGCAGGAGGCAGGCACTCATGGTTCCCTGGTGTTTCTCGAGTGCTGCAATGCATTTTATAGTTATCATAGTGAGCCTGTGAGAAAGACAGGCTGCTCCCACCACACAGGTTGGGACGAAAAAGTTGGACTTTCCTACATCTCTCCACAGGCCTGAGCTGGAAGGAAGGCCAGGGGCAGAGTGCTGCCAAGCAGTTGTAGCGATAGCTGAACCCGGGGAAAGAGTCACTTGCAGATCTCATTTGGGTCAGAGTCTGTGCCCACCTCTACTGAGTCAAAGGCAACTTATACTGAGGTGAGATTCATGGTTGAGTTTGGCCTTTGATGGGATTTCCTTCCAAAAATTATGCTGGAGGATGAGGTTTTCCAGGACAGCTTCAGCAGATTTTGGTTTTGGCACTCAAAATAGATTTCAGAACATGCAAACTCAAACTAAGGACACAGAAACCTTATAACACCATGTGCTGCTCTTGATGCCCTTCTTTAAGTGTTTGCAAAGACCTTCTTTAACAACACCCTAAAAAACAGCATAAGTCCTTGTTAAATGCAGTAACATTATAGCTTAAAAGCAATTGCACTAATTGCTTCTTTATCTTTCTTTCTCTCATCCCATTCTCTCTGATCTGAGGCTTTCTAGCAGCGTGATAGCCATGGCAGGACTCAGAGAGGCTTGGAAGGCTAGTTCCAGAAGCCTGTATTTCTCACCAGTGTCTCCTGGCAGAAAGATAGATCACAGAGCTGATAGCAAGCTCCTGTTGCCCGGGTTTTTGGCTGGAGAACTAGGAAGGATAAACACCTCCTTAAGCACTGTAAGATAGAAATAGAACAAGAGAAAGGAATGGAAATCCTCTCATAATGCAAGGGCTAGAAGCAGTCCAGCTGTTTTGTTTTATTCCCACCATGAGATCTATGGTCAGTCCCAGTGCAAGCTTGGCCACCTGTCAAATCAGGCTTGTGAACTAAAGCTTATTGGAATTTGACACGGTCTTGTCTTGGAGCACACTGGTATGGATCAATAAAGGTTCCTCCTATAGCAGCAACACAGCACGTATGCTATCCATGCAGTCCCAGATGCCCCTCATAAATCATTAAAATATCGGCCAGTTCTAATCAGACCCTTTGGGGTATAACGTAATTATACTATTTGAGAACTCGAAACAATAAATCAGGTTAGTACAGAGGTCAGTCTGAGAATGAACACTGAGAATGAACAGAGACTTGTGGGGTGATGTGTGTTCAGTCTAAGAGATGCAATGAGAGATGATTTCATCTAAGAGATGAAATCCCAAGTCAGCTATGCAAATTGCTTTTTTCTCCTTGTAAAATCTCACTACCTTTCTGCTGAAAGGGAAAATAATAGGAACTCATCATATTCTGTAGCACAGCTGATTTGAGGTCTAGAATTTCCCAGCAGTTCTGTTAGCTCTTGGGATCACAGGTATTTCTAATCATTTCTCCTTTGGGTCAAATCTTACCATATTTCTACAGTAACTAGCAGTTAAAAAAATGTGACCCCAAATATCATAGATCACCTGTTGCAAAAAAAAAAACAAAAACAAAAACAAACTCTCATTTTTCCTCTAGAGCTGAAAACCATCTAACGATTACCAAAAAAAATTCGGATGCCATCAGATGGCAGATGCTGTGGTTGCACTCTTCAGCCTTGCTTGGGAGGCAACAGGCAGCTTTGGCAAGGGGATGTTGTCTTGCAGTGCCCAGGTACTAGTAACAGCCTGTATGCTGAGGCACTGCTGCACAAACCCAAATGGTTGAAGCTTTCTTTTTGATACAGAGAGGTTGAGCCCCATCTGTATTTGTCAAGTGTTAGAATTCTGAGTCTGAAGACCACATAGTATGGGGTATGACCAATCTCCATGGCCAATGTGTAGTTGGGCTACCATAAATATCTACTGGTAATGAATGATGCTGAAGACTAACTCCCTCATTCATGGTGTATCTGCATGTACCTCTTGTTTCTTACATTATATTTAGAAGACAAATACTGAATAATTGTTTCTCATCTTCCTTTAGGGCAAGGACAGTCTGTGACGCATATTGCAGATGCTAAGGCTGTATAACTCTCAGCACTGCTGTTTAATTTCCCTTGCCTTCTGCTGCACTTTTCCCTCAAAGCTCTCGATGTTTAGCCCAAATTGGGCAGTGTTTTTAGAATCCATACAGTGGAATAGCGTGGCACTCGAGTTTTTCCTGTGGAGCTGTCTTTTTGGTAGTGGCCTGCAGGAAAGGTGCCAGAGGCCCCTACTGCGGTAGCCTCCCTTCAGTTATGGAGGCCAGAAAAAGACTTTGTTCTAATCCTGCCAAAGCTGCTGTTACCTGAGTACAGGCTTTGCTGTGGAGAGATGCGAGTTGTGTGAACTGTTGGGCTTTGTGTCGGTGCATCTTGAGGGGAGCTCAGCTGAAAGGTTTGGAGAGCAGTGCCAGGAACTGATCTCAGACCGTGTCCTTGGTAATGCGAGCCAGTACCCCAGAAAGTCACCATAACGCAGTGAATAGAGCCACCACGAGACACTGCCGTTAAAGAAGAGACCTAGCAAAACCAGGGCAGTAAATAACTGGTGGTGAAAAGAGAGGAATTTGGCCTGCTTGAATGATGTACCAACACCTCCGAACTGGGAGCATGTGTGGGGCAAGGTGGCTTAATATTGTATTTTATTTCTAATTAGACCTAAAACAAGTTTCAGCTTGTTTTAAGCCTGGTGGAGAAATAGTTGAAAGGAAGATGGAGATGCAATAATCAGTTTCATCGGAGGCGCAGCACAGCTTGGTGCGGGAACTTAATGAAGATTTGTTGGTCAACAGCAATCTCCCAACCCGCTTAATGTGCTCTCTATTTAATTTGCTCTGCTATTGTAGTAAATTTGAAGCCCCCAGGTCAGACTCAGCTTTCGTGGCTCTTGCAGTCTCTGCAGTGTCAGCAGGAAGCATGAACCAAAGACTCGGAGCCTGGGCTTTGAGCGATGTGTATTTCTCTTAATGAAGCCCAAAGCCAGGTGAAATTTTTGGGAGAGAGGAGGCAGGATATGGAGCCCCTTTGGGGGCTGGGAAGTGTTCATAACACTCTGAGACTTGGCCCACGTTTCTGGTCCCCTCCCTTTCTGTTCCACAAAGGGTTTGTAGCTTTTTTAGATGCACTTGGATCCATCATATGTTGTGAGAGAACCTGCTGGGAAATCTGGTGATTCCTGCTCTCCAGGGCAGAGGAAACGTGTGTTTCTGCTTTGTGTTTTTAGGAAAGTAAGGAGATGAAATTCAAAATGAAACACAGCAGATGGGAATCTTTCAGAGACAAGCACTGGGAAACGTTTAGACAAGCTTTGTCCCCAGTCCTTGAGCTTGGGATTTAGCAACTATACCGTAGAGAGATTTAAGAAAGACAATGAAATGCATTTTGGCTTCAAATACAGTTTCTCCAGAATCCGATGAGAGTTGTGCACGTGAATCCGAAGCCAGAATATAGCCAGCAGTATGGGGAATAGATGTAATGTGAGAAACTCTCATGCTGTATTATTATAGTCTGAATTGTTTCCATCATTTTGGGTTAAGTAATTCCCCACTATCCATCTCTAAAGTGTAAGCAGTAGAGCCTTGATGTGCCCCAGGGAGAGGAAGCAAACCAGCCTTTGAATCTTTACCCAACCTTACTGCTCATATTTTGCTTTCAGTGAATAACTGTTCAAATCCTTTAATATTTCATTCCCATAAAAATATATTTACCAGGGGTTTTTGTGGCAGCAGTGAGGCTGTGTTTATTATTTTAGGAACACTGCACGACTGGATTTAGAGAAAAGATGAGGTAGGAGCACAGAGTGCTGCAATCTATCAGGGAACAGCATGTTTTCCACCTGTTGAGGCAGCAACCACAATAACAGATGCACGTAATAATTACCTGTACCTCAAAGGCAGCACCACGTCCTGCACCTTCTGCTCCCCACCTAGCAGACAGCTTGATAACAGAATTACAAAAGAGGAGCAGCAAGAGAGTGGAGTAGATAGCTCTTTGAGCAGAACGAAAGAGCAGCTCTTATTAAAGAGATACTGGGAGGTGGAAGATGAGAAGGAAAGATCTGAGACACCATGATGCTAAAAAAGAGCAGAGCTGAGGAACACCAGCAGCCTGCCTTATTTTTAAGTGGTGGTCAGGTTTTTGCAAATGCCTTTTTCAAGGCTGCTCTCATTTGTACCCTTATCAACAGGGACAATCTCTCCAGAGGAACAGGTGCCCCACGCATCTCCTGGAGCCCAATCCTTCCCCGAGAGGGATGGCCTTGCAGTGGCAGGAGGGCTGGTGCCCCTAGGACAATGGCCTCATCTCAGCCAGTGACAGGATGAGTGAGCACGGCTCTGGGCCCGGGGCCCTGCTCCTCTCCCTGTCCCTGCTGCCCGGCACTGGGAGTGCACCGGAGCTTTGCTGCCCTCCTGTTTGCAGTGCCCTAGAGAGGCTGGTGTAGGGAGAACAGTTGGGGACAGGGAGGGGAGCAGGGGTGCAGAGCAGGTGAAATACCTTCAGTCCTCACTACTGAACTGTTGGGGGCTTGCGAGGCTCTGCCCCGGCTCTGGATGCTGCCGGGGAGGCAGTGGCATTTGGCTGGGTGAGGGTCCCCCAGCACACGGGCTCTGGGGCCATTTGCACCACAGCAGTCCTTGACAGGCAAAGGAAGAGATCCTTCCTTGCGGAGATTTGCAGAGGAAAGGAATGATCTCAGCCCCAATTTAATCTTGACAGAAGCTGATGATGAGAAGACTGTGTGCTGAGTTGGAGTTTTCCTTTGAATTCCTACGGTGTTGAAGGCAGAGCTATAAATAGACACAGTATCCTTTCTACCCTGGTACCATTCTGTCTCCAGCTCCCCATATAGACAGCGAGTCTGCTGGTAGGTATTTAGCAGGAATTAATTTAACCCAGTCTTCTCTTTTTGTACTCCTTTCCTCCAAGAATCCCCATGGCTTCCACAGCCATGCAGACATATTTCCTCAATAAAAGTATTCTGAGGAAGGCTGTTGATATCAAAACTCTCATTTCTGCCTGAAAATTCTATCCTAGTTATAAATAATCCATAAAAGCCCCAAACTATAAAGAGTTAGTATTTAAAAAATAAATAAATAAAATCCCTTCTACCCTACTCCCCACTCCTAAGAAAAAGCTCCTTAATCTTTGTCCCCCCCCCCTCCCCCCAGGTTTTGTTTTTGATCGGCACAGCATTTTCCTCATCGTCTGTTTCACACTTCCCCGTGCTGCTCGTTGGCCAGTTCCTCCTTGCCCAAGGAAGACTCTTGGGAACATCAGCTGGAAACCACCTACAGCGCTTCATGGTTGTTATCTAAAGATAGATGTTTAAGAAATTTAAATACAAGCTGGACTGCTGTTTGTAACAGAAAGAAAACCTTTCATTTAAGCATCCTGCGCAGCCAGGGCTCCCCACTGCGGGGCTCTGGCCGGGCCCTGCGCTGGAGTTCCACCACCAGCAGCATCTGAGAGCAGCGGCAGCGTCCTGGCCTCGCCCTGCCGCCATCCCCGCTCGCTGCTGGTGAGGCCCGGGTGGGTGCTGCAGGGGCTGGGGGTGGCCTGGCCCCCACGCAGAGGTACTCGCCTGGTGCCGGGAGCTCCGCGCAGCCGTGCCTCAGCTTACCTTCGTGTGAGCAACACCCCTTGCTTCCCTCCTACCGTAACAGTTGCACAGCAGCTTTACAGCCTCTCTGCCTTCGGTTTATTCAAAGTCTATTTTTAATTGTGTTAATTATAAACCATCATCCCCCACCCTCTTTGGACCCGCAAGGGTCGGCCGGAGGGAGGCAGCGAGCGGCCAGCGCAAGGCGCAGTCGAGCACCAGGGAGGGGCCGGGGGGCTCCCGGGCAGCGCGGGGGGGCTGGGGCCCTGCCGCTCCTCTGCCCTCGGGCTTTCATCCAGCGCCGGAACAAAGCGGCCGGGCGGGGTCGGAGCTCGGAGCCGCGGGGCGCGGTGCCCGCCTGCAGCCGGGGGCGGCCGCGTTCCGCCCGCTGCCGGGGGGCCGCGCTGCGCCGAGGCCGCCACCTGGTGGCTGCGGGCGGGGGACGGGAGCCCTGGGGCTGAGGGCATCTCTGCTGCCTGATCTGCTTCTGGTTTTTCTTTATTTGTTTGTTTGTTTGCTGCTTTTTTTTGTTGTTTTTAATTTTTTTTTTTTA
>WBMW01000967.1:1125841-1138412 GCA_013396635.1 Penelope pileata | reverse complement strand
TTTTAACT
This sequence comes from Penelope pileata, assembly GCA_013396635.1. Taxonomy (NCBI): domain Eukaryota; kingdom Metazoa; phylum Chordata; class Aves; order Galliformes; family Cracidae; genus Penelope; species Penelope pileata. The sequence continues at coordinate 1,138,404 of WBMW01000967.1, read as the reverse complement.
TCTAGAGTTAATTCTTTTAGAATACTTCTAGAGACGGGCACTTTAAATTTGATTTGCATCCAAAACACACTTTTAAGAGGACTGTTCCTACACACTGTGCTGACCTTGCAGCATGGCCCTGCAGGTTTCCTTACCTGGGGAACTGAAGCAAAGCTGCGCTCCAGTGCTGCTCCTGCTCCTTAGCGGGGATGTTTGGCCCAAAGGAACTGTCCCAGGGCAAACCCCCTGAGATACCCACAGCGTGACACAGGGCCTTGGCACCAGCACCCCTATTGCATGGGCTGCATAGCAGATGTACATACAGCCAAAAAGCTTTATAAAAGGCACTGAGCTACCCATAATGAAGGCAGGAATCTGCCTTGCAGACAGCACTGGGGACAGCAAGGCATGTTTTTCCTTGTTGCTCTGCTGCTCTGAGCAGCCAGCTCGCCATGGTGGCAGTGTTTGTGCCTCTGCACTCCAGAGTGTGGTACTAGGAATGCAAACAGCTGCCATCCCCGAGCCGGCTTTGTGCTGTGAGTGTTTGTCCACTGGGAACCGAGAGCCAGATGTGCCTCGCAGAGTTTCCAGGCAGCACTGATCCATCAGATGACAGTAGCTATTGAGCACTCCTATGGTGGCCCAGAGACACAAAGATGAAAGTCTGATGGCTGTCAGCACCTCCCTTGCCATCCCTGTGTCCCTTCAGTTTTCATTTGAGTCCTCTCATAAAAGCAAATGCCACAGAAAATGATGTTGCAATGCTAATGGCCTTTATTTTTTAGAAAGAAAATCATGAATTTTATAATGTTGAACTGCCAGAGAGGTTTGGGATTCCTCAAACTCTTTTGTCAACTGCCTTCACACTCCCACTGCCCATGTGGCTATCTGGAGCCGCTGCTGGGAACCCACCTTTCTCTGCAGAAGTGTTTTCCACAGCACCTCCTGGATGAATTTTACTGGGAAAGGTGAACAGTATTTGAATGCTCTCTTGAACAAAGATACTTTCATCAAGGAAAAAAGAAAAAACAAAAAAAAAAGGCAAACAGACCTGATGAACAGCCAAAGGGAAATCACTGGAAATTGTAAGAGTGGCTTGTGGTGTATCCCAGCTGCTCTGCCTCTAAGCAGCCCGTTACCCCCAGCTCAGAGGCTTCACCAATTGTAAAAGCACAAACTAACCAGGGCCAGATTCAAGTCTCACAATACAAACCACTTTGGATATGGAGAGCAAAGGGGATGGGGGGAGGCTGATTCATAAGAAAACTTCTAAGCATTATTGTAGCATAAATAATATGGCATCTTTCACCTCAAATAGCCTAACACTTCATAAAGTGATATGAGCTTCACTCATTGCTGAAATGCAGCTAGTTCTGAAGTGGAACCTGATATCTTTTTTTTACTGGCAGAGAGCAACGTTTTAAGGTGGAGAGGGAAGGATACTATATGCAACCAACAGTAAGTACAACCTGAGGTGGCTTCACAAAATGGGAAGATTAAGTAAAATGTCCTTTTAGTACCAACATATGTTCTAGTGTATCTTAAACTTACGTCCTTAGTTTACAAATGCAATTCATTTGAAAGAAATCCAGGAAATTCAAGTAATGTTTTGTCCTCTCTCTTTTAGCAGTGCTGTCTTACAACACTTTGCTTGCAGATTCTCTGGTTCCTTTCCTTTCTTCATTTAATTTAATGTCCAGTTCTCGCAGCTGGCTGAGGAACCCTGTGTTTGGGCAGATGTCTCTGTGAGAACCCACTGTTTTCAGAGCATCCACGAGTGTCATGTTTTCATGGATCATCAAAAAAGCAAGCACTAAGGATGCAGAGCGGCTTATCCCCATGGCACAGTGAACAAACACTTTACCTGCAAAAGGAAGAGATGCAGCAAGGTGAGCAGGCTTTGGCATTTCTGAAGTGAGCGAGACATGGGGAGGACAGAAACTACCAGAAATATGTTGGCAGAACAGCTGTGATGATCAGTGGGTACTCATTTTTTTTTGTGAAGAGCCTAAGAGTGTGCTATAGATCTCAGGCAAGGTAGCATTCATGCTGAGCACATGCATCTAACTTAGGCCTCTCAATAGCTGGCAAAGAGAAGGGGATTAACATAGCTGATCTTGTGGCTACAGTAGCTCTAGAGAGAAGGGACATAAGCACTGAAGTCACATATTGGAAATTGAACATTATGAATGCTCTTCCCTGACAGAAGCTATTGCACTACGAAGGTTTTTTTCATGTAATGTTTGAGAGAGTGCTGTGGAGACTGAGTTGGTTGGTTTGAGGTAGGACACTGAAAATTCAAATACTGGCATATTTTTCAAAAATTTGTTGTTGACAAATTATATGGAGACTGCTTAGCTCCTAGGATGCTTCTGGGGCTGGCGAAGCAGTGCCCTGGGGATCTGCTGGCCACTACCCTGTAGGAGAGCTCTCACCATGCAGGAGAGTGGGGCAGAGGGACCTACGCTGGCTTCCCTGCTCCCAAACCAGTTCTCGTCCAAGCCCTCTGGGCTCTCAGGTATTTGTTTCCAGATTAAAATAGCTGAAATTTTCTGTGGAAGGAGAAGCTTTCTGTGACAAAACTCATTAGTGCAATTTTCTGTGGAAAAAAGAAACAGTTTTGGCAGAAAATTTTGGCCCAATCCTGGCTGTGATCATTGACAAGTCCCATAAACTCTGTAGGACAGTCTGCCTGTAAAAACGGTCTCGTAATTCACTGTGTCTCAGCAGCCCAGTGTGAGCTATAACTAGGGATTTAATAAAGCACTTCAAGTGAAAGCAGCAAGATCTCGCAGCCAGTCAGAGTCGAAGCAAACTCTGGAACAAATGGAAATTATGATAACTAGGCCATAATCCAAACTCTGCTGACAAAAATGCAGCAGGCTGTGGGTCAGACTCATAGCTTTTGCCTTAGTTCATTAACTTGTGCTGCTTCTCTAGTTTAATGGACAGCCCGGCCCGAGCTCCAGTTGTGTGAAGCACTTAGGCACGTGAAGTGTTTCAGCCAGCGCTCGCAGGTGCCGGCAGGGAGCGGGAGCAGAGCTGCCACATGGTGCAGGCCCAGCGGCTCTGGGCTGGAGCCTGGCTGGGGTGCAAGGGCAGGCCCTCAGGCTTTATCAGGAGGCAATTCCTGCAGGGTGAAAGCCCAGTAGTGCTGTCACCTTGCCTTCATGTCAGCCCTTCACCATGCCTCCTGGCGTCAGCCCTGCCCGCCACCCTGCCCAGCTCCCCACGGCCTGGTCACAGCCACCTTCCCGGCAGCACAGAGAGCAGCGGCTGCCTCCCAGCCTCCCTGCCATGGCTCTGCGTGGGCATTCACAAACCCTATGCTCAGTCTGAGCTTTGTTGCTAGTGCAAGGAGAAGACATTTGGCTCATGTTGAAACTTTTCTCCCAGAGCTGCTTGTTGCCTTTCTCTTACCTCCTGGAGTGTTTAAAGCTTTGCCTATGAAATTGGCAGCATCGTAGAAGAAGATACTTAAATCAAAGGAAGGATCATCAAATGCCTCTACTCCGAAGTATTCTATTTGCAGATCTTTGTAATATTTGGCTCCCGTGTTGATGCTGTATGGCCCATCTGCTGCATTAAGGATATGAGTAATGTTGAGGCTTTGAAGAGTAGTTTTACTCCTAGCAGCCCACCTGTTGAAAGACACGAAGGTTTATTGGCAACACTCCTAACGCTCTGCTAAAACATCGCGGCTTAACATTAGTGCTTGCTCCCTCTAGCGAAGGATGCGGGAATTGCAGCTTGCTTACAGAGCGGCACATTTGAGGAAGCCCGTAGTGCTCTGCAAATGAAAAACGCGACGTGGTGGTATGGGAAGCAGCATGAGCACGGGCTTGCCTGTGGGATGCTGTTAGGTGAACAAATGCCTCCCAGCAGTTCCCCCTGGGAACATGGCTTACTGCACAGACTGGTCAAGATTTTCCTTCAAATACTTATTCAATGATTTCTGCAGCTAATCTCTCACTCACAGTGTGCATGCGTGTCAAGGGCAAGAATGCACCCAGATGCAGCACCTCACTCCTGGCCTGCTTACCAGCTGAGTTCTCCTCGTTTCCAGCCATAAACTAGGACTGAAGGTATTCCACAAAACTATGATCTTTGACAAGTATTTATAAGGAGGAGGAGGAGGAGGAGTTGGGAAAAATGAGCAGTTGTTCTACCGGTCGGATGATCTGTGTAATCTGTAGTAATCCAAATAGAAGGAAACAGTGCTGAACATAAGTGGTCAAAATTATGAGGCATTTGCATGAAAATTCTTATTTGATGTTTTCAGTTTTACTATCTTTGAAAGCAGGTTTGGATTTGGACTGCCAAAATCCTTACTGCATAATTCATTTGGGTCCTCCTCCACCTGGCTCCTCATCCTGCTGCCCCTGTGTTTCACTCTGAGGGCTACTGTGGTCTTGTCTGCTGCCTGAGAGCACAGTCCCCAGGGCAGACAGTGCTTCTCACAGACGACACCCATTTGGGATGGGTTCTTTAGAGACTTTTGCCTAGAATACAAATAATTCTTAGCCTGCAAAAATCCACTGTGGCTCACAGAATACAGAAAAAACTCCATCAGACTATAAATTACCCTTTTGTCTGTCATGGTTTTTGTGTCATTCAAACTCTTTGTGTTATCAGTTTTGGAAGCCCGGGTTATGAAGACATTCCTATAGACCCAACAATTGGCCTCCAGTGCACCACATCCCTTCCTCTTCCTCCCAGGGATCAATAACATCTTAATAGTTTTTGTGTCATTCAAACTCTTTGTGTTATCAGTTTTGGAAGCCCGGGTTATGAAGACATTCCTATAGACCCAACAATTGGCCTCCAGTGCACCACATCCCTTCCTCTTCCTCCCCGGGATCAATAACATCTTAATAGTAGGACCACATGTTCTTACGCATCTCCCAGGTAAACATTCGGCCAGACTTGGTCCACATGGTTATCAGACCCTCCTCTGAACCAAATCAGCCGCTGGAGGTCTGCCAGTGCTGGTGTTTCATAGGAAGCTGGGCCCCCTGCACTGCTGGTTGGAGAAGAGTCATCTCTGGTGTGAGGCATCTTTCTCCTCTCGCACACACTCAGGTTGTATCAGAGACAGCTTTTCTGAAACAAATTAAGAGGAAATTTTCATACTGAAATAATATTCCCTATGAAGCAGTCCTGTTCATTATCCTCCAAATAGCATTACATTATTCTAACTGGTGTGTGCAGTAGGGCCTGCAGGTGTTGCTGAAAGCATCCAGAGGGCAGGATTGACTCTGTGGTATATGACTCTACAGGCATGTAATCCATCTCCTGAGAAAGCAGCAGCATAAGACGGTATGATTTAATTTCTTGTCAAGTAAAGCTGTTGAAAAAGAACATCCTGTGCCACCCCAATGCAGCTCTGACTGAACCTCACAGGTGCAGGTATTACTGCTGTTGCTGTAGTGCTGATGATAATTCAGGAAAGCAGGTAACACAGGAAAGCTCCAGTACTTTGTGCTGGAGAGTTACAGAAGTGTTTGCATATGCTTGCTTCTTGTTAGTTAAAACTGGAAGCTTTTGAAAGAACGAATCATTGGACTGACTTAGACTTTCAAGTCTTCTAGGGCCAAAGTGGGAATCTTAGGATGTGTATAAGACATACATTCGTATAGTGTATGTGTATACATATATCAAATGGATGTGTGTATAGTTTTTCTCTCATTTATAAGGACACATTTATATGCACATACACAAATGCACATATGCATATAAATAGAAACAGAGCAAATTTGAACCTTTTTTTCTCTATCTCGGGTGAACATCTCTGAACACTCATCTTACCGGTATGCTTGTGTCTGTCTGCTTCCAGTCTCTCTTCTGGGAGCTGTTCCACTTTGTATAAAAAATGTGATAGCTATTTTGCCTCCAGAGAGAGGCTATTTTTTTCATCTGAAGGGGAGGGCACTTACCTGGGATGTGAGGAAAAAGAGCATCTGAATTTAGGAAAATTGTAAAGCTGGAAGTTCTGGCTTTGTTGCCATGTTAAGAATCCCATCTAGGACCATTTTCCTCCCTTACAGATCCTGCAGTGGAATATGTGGGCCCCTTTTGCAATGTTGTTTGCTGTTTTAGACCCAGGAGGCTCAGTCCAGGCTGAGGCAGAATGCTATCAAGAGCAAGAGTTGAAAGACATCCAAGGAGTCCCTTGTCTGAGACTAGGAGCATTCTTCCTGCCAGGATCTCGTTATCTGGAATTGCTGTTCTCACCTCCAGAGAACACTGATGAGCTTTGTTTGGTTGCCTGTTGCTATTAAAGCCATAATCAATGTGGGAGCCACATGAGAACTCATTCCCAGAGTGAGGTGGGTGGCCTGTGTTTGTTCTGCAAAAGGTTATGTGATGTCAGCTTTCACTGTAATACCTGAATGCCTAAATCTAGTATTTTCTCAGCAGTTCTAGAAAGCAAGTCCCCAGTAGACCTTTAGAAGTCATCTAGTTTGTCCCCTACCCCACAGCAGCATCAGCCAGGTGGAGGTTACTCCTTTAAGCACCACCAACTTTGTCCAAGCCGCCATGTACCTTATTTTAAACAGTGTAGGCCGATGTGGGACATAAGGAGAAATGCTTATGGAAAAAGTCGTACAGTGATGCAAGGCATAATATTGATCACACCACATATATTCCTGTGACCTCAATCTAAATTTGCTTCCTCTGCTCCCCTCTTCCTCCTCCCCACAAACGTTAAGAGCAGTTACAGCTTTTTGTACGTTCCAATAAAAAGGAAGTTTCCCTGGGGTAAGTACTTAATAAGCAAAATATGAAAAACACAGTAAAAATGAGGGGAGAGATGGAAAAAAGTTGACTGGTTCTACCTTTAATGATGAAGGAAAAGAACTACATATGAATAACTCAGGGAAGTAGAGAAGGAATATATGGATAAAAGCCTACAAATTTTTCAGGGCACATAACACCAAAAGCTTTTGTAAAAGTACATTGTGCACTCCCAGCACATATTAGCATGAAGAATAGCACAGAAAAAGATATTGTGCATTGCCTTATACAAGTCTTACTGCCTTGCAAAAGTCATGCCCTGTGCTCAGGAGCTACTGCCAGCATCGTTGTGATCTGTTTGTACTCTCACCGACACAGAACGTTAAGCTGAAGCAGTAAAAGGAAATCAAGAAAAAGATAACAGAGGTTCTACATCAGGAGATTCAGAAGACCATGGGCTAATTTTCAAGGAGCGTGGATGACTCTCAGTCACTGCAGATATTAAAAAGCTGAAGCTGTGGAGGTGAGCAAATGGTTCCTAAGCTTTCAGATGTTGTAGCCCCCATTGCTTTAAACTTCTGTTGTAGTATGTCAGTTTGTTAGGGTAACGGAGATGATTTACAGGGAGAAGGAGACAACATTGCTTAGCCTCTTGTTCTGGGCCCGACTTTGCAGTGGTTCTCTTGGCCTGCTAGAGCCGAGACCTTTTGGTGACGGTGAAATTCAGCAGGTGGCTCCAGCCATTTTAGCCAGCAAGGTGCTTTGCAACAGAGCCCCCTTTCATACAGCAGTCCTCTTCTCCAAAAGCATGTCAGCATCATTTGCTTTGCATGACTAATTCCAGAGAAGTGAGCTCCTTGTGTCAACGCGCAGCATAGCTCCTCCCAGCCATGCTGCTCCTCTCCCTGCTGTGCTGGCCTTGAAACTGAATCACTCCATGGGGCCTTCAAGAGAAGCTTGGAAATAACTATACCAGATGATTGGACTAATGAGAAAGGTAATATGAATTTTTTTAATTGAGGACCAGGGACTTGGCTCAGGGTTTCTTTCCTGCCCCCTTCTATTTCAAGATACTGCAAAGTTAGCAAAAGTGCTGCCACAGATCACATTTTGCTACACTTCCCCGTCCACGTGGCTCACAGAAGCTGCTCTAGTTGAAAACGGAGACAGCAGGATGGCAGGATCCTCTGTGGCAAGGAGAAAAATCTGTCTTACAGGGTCACTAATGCCTTCTGCAGAGGTCCAGTCCGTGCAAGTCAGGGAGGATTACTTCTTTCTTGGAACTGGAAGCACCTAAAAGCCATCTCATCAGATTGTTTCTATTTTTCACTCTCTCTCTTTTTTTTTCCTACCTGTAGGAGACACTTGAGACTTGGTAGAGATTCTGGAGGCAATCTGGATGGATTAACCTCCTTGCTTCATGGTGAGAAGGCAAGGTAGCAAATGCTTTGAAACCCTTTTGAAGTTAACCATCAGTCACCAAACATCCAGAGCACCACGTTGCACCCTGTCAGGTCTTGCTGGGCTCTGCACCTGAGCTGTGCTTGCAGGTTTGTATCTCAGCTAATATTATCCTGCTGCTTGAGTACTTCAGTCAGCAAGGGATTTTTTCCTTGTGTTCTTCTCTCTACACTAGAAAAAAAAATGCTGTTTTTTAGTGAAGACTTTTCTGGCAAAGAAAAAAATATGCACAGCCTCCACTGACTTGAATTGTCCAAAGCATTTAATAGAGTTGTATTGGACTTGCAGATTTCAGCCTACAAAAACATAGCAAATTTCTGGAGAAGAAAAAACCAAAACAAAACCAGAAACACCCCAATGTCAAGGATTTGAAAAAGTTAATTCTGGTATCTCCAAAAAAAAGGTCATTTCCATTTTTTCTATTAAAAATACTTTTGTTTTGGAATTTTAGTTTATCATTGCATAAAATCCTTGCTCCTGGTTGAGAAAAACACATTTTGTGTAACTAAACACTCGCACTAACTGAGCAGCCTTTGTTTTCACTTCTGTGATATGGGGAAGGCCTGGCGCCATTTTGCTGTGGCTGTTTTGGGTCGACCTGTGGTTGCCACAATAATGCAAACACTGGGTAACAGTAACATGGCACAGAAAACTCCTGCAGCCAAATATCCTAAACTCACTAAAACAAAACCCAGCAAGCTAGATGGTTCAAAATACCCAAGCATGAGATCAGAATATAATTCACATGAAACACAAACCAAAATGGACCTGTTGACGCACTGGAAATTGGTGCCTATCCTATTTTTGCTTCTCTTTTCTCTGAGCAAGCATCTCTGCAGTCATCTTTTCCCCTCTTTGCTCTTTTCTCTCAGGTAGTGCTTCACACTATGGCTCTTTGTCCTCCTGATGGAAAAATCCAGATGGAAAGAAGTGTGGTTCACAGGAAAATGACTGTGTAAGTGGAATTAGTCTTTCAGATACTGCAATATGAAACCCGATCTTCCTTTTTTTTTTTTGTTAAGAAGACCCGATCTGTGTCTCTACATTTTGGCCAGAATCTGATGCTGAAAGAACCCTGGAGTCTCTTGAGGTAGAGCTGAAAGCCTCGTGTGCAGAAACAGGCGCATTTAAAAGCAATAGCAGAGTTAAAACAGCCAGATGGGAACCTAGCAGGCAACCGAGGGGGGAACTCTCTGTTTTCCTTGCAAGCCTACAGGGGCTTGTTTGCAGGAATTAGAATCTCTCACCAGCAGTTCGCTGCGGCTCTAATACCAAGTGGTATTGAAAATGAGAAGCAGGTTATGGCTGATGGTTTAAATGAGGCACCTATGGGAATTTTGAAATGAGATCCTGGACTCGTCTCGGTATGGAGCGCACACATGGCAGAGCAATATTGCTTTCTTGGCTGACTGCATCATATATTATGGCCTTTTATTTTGCCCACGCTCAAGCAGCAGGGAACAGCAGAAGTTCATTGCTGCTGCTCAAACCCTGATCTGCGTCGCCACAGGCAGTGCCCCTGCCTCGTGGAAAGCAGAGTCAGTCCCTCGGCCCCCGTGCGGGCGCGTGTTCAGTGCAGCACTGTATTAATGCTGCTCCCATTATTCTGGAGTGAAGAGAAAAGCAGAATGTACAATTAAGGCCCCGTTAGCTGACTTTTTTTTTTTTTTTTTTTTTTTTNTTTTTTTTTTTTTTGAGAATTTTTGATGTGAGGGAGATGCCAGGTGGAGGGCTCGGACTAATGCAGCCCTTGCTGTAGCCACGCACAGCCCTGCCAGCCCCAGCGCTGCCCAGCAGCCACTGTGCCTCGGCCCTGTGTGCTTGGCTGGCTGGGGAGAGCTCGAGCCCTTGCAGCCCTGCACTGCTCCCTCACGCCCGATGCCTTTGTTTGTGCCTGGCCTTTATGGTGGGGCCCAGCAACTCCTCTGAAGTGGCCTGGGAGGGACCAGCTTCTGCTTGTGAGGTGCTGGAGCTGGGCTGAGGAGCAACCCACCTGCACATTTCCCCAAGACTTTCTTTCCATGGCGGGGGGAGAACCTCGGTGCTGCCCTCTGCCTCATCCTGCCTCTCCCGGGAGGCCAGAGCTGCACAGCCCAGAAAGCTGCACCTGCCCATGCCCCGTGGGTGCACAGATGGAGACAGCGGGTGCAGAAGTGGGGCATCCTCACTGCTCGCAGAGACAGGACAGGGCAGGGTGACTGCTTTGGCATCTGCAGCGTCCAGGTTCAAAGGAGAAAACAATACATATATACAGTATTACCTTAGCAGCTGGCATCTCTGAGCTATTCGGTGCACCATCCCCAGCAAAGCAGCGCTGCCCTCCACAGGCTCCTACCGTAACTTCCACTCGGCCGTGGATGTCTGTCAAGCCTGGGGGATGTGTTCCCCTTTGGCTCTCTTCTGGGGCTCTCCTGTCCAGGGCACCACCAATGGAGATTAAAAATCAAAAACTAGAAACCACCTCCAAACTAGCATTTCTCCTGGCACATCTCAACCTGACCAACGCTTCTCCCTGAATTAAAATAGCCGCAGATTTAAGCCCCGCTGCCAGCAGCCATTCCGGCGCTGCATGCTGCCATCAGCAGAGCCCCAGCTCGCCATGCTGCTAACTGTTTCTAATAGTAGAAACTTCACTCCCATCTTATGTAAGGAGCGGAGCAGGGCGGCTGCGGCTCGTGACGTGCTCAGGCAGAACGCTTCCTGGGGCAGCCCACAGCCCGCGGCACACAGCTCCAGCCAGAGCAGGGGAAGCGGTGACCTCGGTAAGAGCTCAGCGAGCGCTGCCAGCCCCACGCCGACATGTCCTCAGTGTCACGGGCTGGTGACAGGGGTCTGTTCTGGGCTCAGTGTGTGCCCATCTGACACACCACGTTGAACAGACCAGACTCTGAGAGTGGGAGAAAAAAGCTTTGCAAGCTTCAGGAAAGACAAACAAAGATGTTAATGTACTGCTATTAAAACAGGCTCCTAAGCACTTGCCCCTCTGCAGGCAGTATGGATTTGTAGTGGATCAAAGATTTTTTTCCTTCTCCTTGATTTACTCCTCAAATGATTTTTGTCTGACTGCTGCTGTCAATACAAAATTGACGGTGCTGTCAAGCTTGTGAGATTTCAGAATATCTGAAGGCACAAGTGAAGGGTTTTTGATATTCCTCAGCCGTTTGGCAGTGGTGTCTTTGAGCTGCCTGTCTCACCCTGCACATTTACTGTAAGCAGTGAAGTGCTCTCCCTGGCTTGAAAGGGTACATGTGAGAAAGGCGCCTTTTTATAAAGTTGACAAAGCTGTACAAACTCTTTGCAGTTTCTTTGCAGTAGAATCAAGAGCAAAAAGACTTCAGAACTCCACAGTGGAAGATCTATTTTGGCACTTTTTTTCAGGGAAATTGTAGAGCTCTCAGGGGATGCTCTCAGCTTTGATGTTGTGGAGTAGAACACTTTTCCTTTAGATTTTTAATTCCTGTTTCTTGATGCCCCACAGATTGGCCCCATGCTCAAGGCACGATGCTGATGCTCCCGAGCCTTGCAGCATCAGGCAGGGCAGGAGCAAGGGCCCTTGCTTGGAGGCTGTGCCTGCTGGAGGCAATTTGGAACAGACGCCTGGGGAGCAGGCTGCAGACTTCAGTCCATTCTCCCAAAGCAAGCCTCAGTGCCTCCAGCACAGCCCTGGGAAGGCTGTCCTATGCCTGAGAAAGTCGCTGTGAGCAGGAATATGTTAAGGATTGTGAGCTTCTCAGGTTCAATGGCAATAGGAGCCATCCATGCACCATAAAGAGCATTAACATCCTTTCTCTCCAGAGCCTGGCATCCCAAGCGGTGATTTTTGCAGGTGCTGGTGAAATGAACAAAGCTTTCACTGGCACTTATGTTCTCTTTGCAGGCTGGAATTTTGTGTGTAGTTTTTCTTACTGTCTGAATTCTGAATTTATTTCAAGGTAAAATATTGGCTTTTTGGAGGTTGTTTTGGACTTCTTTTTCCTTCTTCTTCTTTTTTTTTTATCACCATATATTACCATCATATTTTTAGTAAAACTGTGTGAGAAGAGCTATTGTTGCAGAAGAGTGAAGATCAAGACTAGTCATTTAGTCAAGAACCTCTGTGACTGCAGGAAAAGTAAAAACCAGAAAAAAAAACCCACCCCAAAACCTCAAAAAAGAACAGCAAAATTAATCTTATACACATTTTCAGCAAAACATTGGAAGTGGTTTGTTTTAGAATTAAGAAAATAATGTGAGATGTTTTGGCATGACCTGGGATGTTTACACTGAGAGACCTGAAGGAAGTAATTGTTCCAGCAGAAAGGAAACAAAGATATCTTTCGTCGAGGAATTACAAAGAACAAAGACTCAAGAGCAAAACTAGATGCACCGCGCCGCGCTCCGCCCTC